>SMLS01061797.1:0-31635 GCA_004785975.1 Popillia japonica
GTCTATAACTTTTGGAAAATGACATTGGTGAGGCCATAACCATCAATGGCGAGAATCACTAATCAAAGGTAACCAATTTCTTGTCGCTTAAATTGAACAATATGGGCATTAATAACATGTTCTTCTAGCACAGCAGTGATACGTGTCACACAGCAAATGTTACAATGGAAATTCTGCATGAATGATTTGAGGGTATGGTTACCTTCCTAGAAGTGACGTGAATTGGCCACCAAAATCATGCAACCTGAATCCACTAGACTTTTCCTTGAGTGATTTTGTGTCACAGATCTAAAGCAACAATCGACAATCGACTGATGTATTCAAAGTCAAGCCAGGCGATCACTAAAATGGATCAGTATTTATGCAGCGTCACAGAAAATTGGACCTCTCGGATTCGTGCCAGAGTGTGAAGCCGAGGCGGACATTTAAAAGATCTCCTATTCCATACATAATGGCACACATAGGTCTTTCAAATAAAAAAAGAGTTTGGTTAATTTCTCACACACAGCTTGTTGTATTATATTTCACCATCGACCCGTCGTTATTGGGAAAGCCTATAGAATAAAGTAGATTTGTGAGAAACCTAGTTTATCAAACACCAACGTGCAGCCATGGCGAACTTCTGCGAACCAATGCTAGATAAATAATAAAAAATAAGCTTGAAACACAATGTTTTGAAATGGCTGTCAAAACAAAACTAGGTGTCAGATTATCAACAAGTTTTAAGAGGGTACACTTATTTTGACTCAGTAGCGCCACCTATCTTCCAATCCGGATATTTATTAAAGAGCCGTCGTACTACATGACATATTAACCCCAGAAGAACAGTATTTAATACCCAAATACTCAAAACAGCTTCTAATGGTCATTTACGACAGATTGTTGATAAGATAAGAACAAAGAAATACCACGCATGTCATTCTTTTACATTTTAGCCCTTTCCTACTACTTGTTCGGTAATTGACTTTACAGCTTCGTCAAGAGCGCTGACGTTGTTGTGACCGATAATATCTCAAGAACGTATTATTGGATTCTCTACCGTTTTAATAATAATACAGTTTAAGTACTGATGAATTTACGTATTGTGGACTGGTGGACTGCTGGTAACTGCTGGTGTAACTTAATACATGCCATTTAAATAAAGTGTATTTCAATATCATCATAATTTAGTGAATGGAAAATTAGATATTGTAATTAATGTTAGCAAGACAAGAATACCGACAACAGGTCGAGTGATAATACTAACAGTTTACACTAGTTAGAAAACGAGTTGTATAAACCAATCCTAACGATGGCGCCAAACTAACTTGAACAGACATTTAAGATAACGAAACTATCCCTCTTCGAATAAATTTGAGTTTGAGTGCTATTATAAAAGGTAAGCTTGCAGACGTATATTTACTCACATAAATTTCGTACGAAAATGACGTGTTAGCGGAACATTTAGAAGTTGACTTTATACTTTATTTCTCTCTCGTCAAACAAGCGCTGCGAGAAT
This sequence comes from Popillia japonica, assembly GCA_004785975.1. Classification (NCBI taxonomy): domain Eukaryota; kingdom Metazoa; phylum Arthropoda; class Insecta; order Coleoptera; family Scarabaeidae; genus Popillia; species Popillia japonica. Next base: position 1,499 of record SMLS01061797.1, read on the forward strand.
GCTTTAAAATTTAAAGCGAACTTTTAAAGCGATTACGAAACTGGCCCCCTCAGTACGGCTTCTACAACTTTATTAAGCCTGAAGTTCGTACGTTCTGTGAACTAGGGTAAGGCAAGAATTAAAATTGCGCGGCGAGAATTTCTAATTGCATAAAATCTGATCAATCCTCATATGTATTAAAGTAAATAACGAAAATAACAAATTAGTTAAAGAGCCAGATTGATTAAATCCGAACATAAGTTGGAGGGAAACAAGTCCAACCGCAAGCTATCTAATCGGATTCTTTCCGACTGAGCGTCGGACTTAGGAACGAAATAGATGAATTGTCAACACAAATCAGGGAACGGACATTTTTACGGGGATTAGCAACGCAAAGCTTTTAATCGGTTTACAAGGGAAGAGGCTGTAAACAGTAATGGTCGGGAACTGAATTAGAACAACATAGGACCGATAAGAAAAATGGCGCAGTTAATAGGATTGACGCAAAATTACTAAAATGTAGGATGCTAGTGCGGCGGTTACTGATTATTTATCTATAAACCTTGAATATACCGTATTTACTGACTGTTTCGCAGTTAAAGCCATCCTTTGATATCAAAAAATCAAACTTTAAAATTTTACGTCATAAAGGAGGATAGAATTCAGATTCGCGCAAGAAATCATACCCACAAAGGTTGATTTTTCCGGAAGTCTTCCTCGTTTATTTTCGTAAATAATTTGTCCTCGTCATATTCCGAAAAGAAAGTTCTTGTTCTAGACGCCCGCATCATCAATCACGGATACTGAACATCTCGGCTAGATACACGACGACATCCATTATATTTTCTTTTCTTATGCAAATACGTTTTCAGCGATCACAGATTCGAGAATTTTTATTTATAGAGAACAAAGTTCGCGTCAAATTTATTCTCTAGTACATTTTCGTGTGATTAAACGATAATCATCTACCGTATAGTACCCGTTATTCCTTTCAATTAAGAGTAAATAAGCTGCGGTTACAAACGTAAGATCATTGTGCTACCCAGCTGTGAAGTTAGCTTGAATGTAATCTGCATTTCATTATTGTATTCTCTTGTGTAACAATGGTGGAGTTAGTGCATTATTGGAGTTGCAGAGATGATAACTATTCTTAGTGGTAGTTTAAGATTAGTCTAAATTGTTTGCATTCAAATCATATTAAATATCATTCAAATTGATTTTGCGCATCAAACTTTTCTCAACTTTTACGGAGTAACGTGACATGTTAGAATAGTGTTTGTTAATTAAAAAAAAACTAGGTATTTTTGCCCTTATACCTTTATAAACGCGTCGTAATAGGCATAGTGAACGTCAAAATAGTATAACCTTTTAAATATACACACTATTTCCAAAGTATTCTGTTTTAGATGCGATTTTCAAGATCTTTGGGTGACATTGGATACCGTAGATGTGCAGATTCTCGTCATATTCCATTCATAATCTGAAAGTTCCTGTACGATTACTGCAAAATGTGGAGATGCACCTTCATGTACGAACAACATGCGTTTTCTATCCATGACAGGTACATACATGTTCCAAAAGAACAGGATACGTATCAACCTTCAAAGAAGAAAAAATGGTACTATTAGATAATTGAGGATAATACCAATCCAAACTTTGACCGAAAACGTTTGGTGAAATCGTGCTATCAACTATGTCGATTTGCATCAACTCATTTGTGGTTATTATGAAAATTCATACTACCATATCTTGAGTAGTTGGCTTTATCAGTAAATAATGCGGCGGCAAAATTGGGGCAATTTTTCTTAAAACCCATCGGCAATACTGTACACAGAGTGATAGCCATTAGATAGCACGTTGAATGTGATATAAATGCTGTAATTTTTCTTTTAAAATATTCTAAATAGTTGATTTCGTCTTTGAATGTTCGTCAATAATTTGAAGAACCTCATTTGCACCTCATTGTTGTGGAGTTATCGCATTTCTAGATCATCCAATAATCTCCTGATCTTGCAAAACTCCCCGTTTCTTGTAAACGAAGATGCATTTAAGTTACGCTTCCGAACCAGGTAGGTGGTTAGTTGGATAATACTGGGCTAGCCTCTAAGTCATTCCTATTGGCTAATCCAAAAACATGCGTATTCGCCATTTCAGCATTTGTAAACCTAGACATCGTCACAACGATTGCGCTAAACACAAACGAAAGCAGAACTAGTACTACAACAAAATTTTATGATGAGTAGGTTTTTAGATTTGACCACCCGGGTTAGGTTTACCCGGTTGTTTTTGTGAGTCCTTTCACCAGATAAATTGTTATAAATCTGACTCTACACGCTATCATTCGCGGACAGGACAGTACAACCGAAGAAAAATATGTAGACTTTTGGCAGTTAGTTGGGCGGCGGCGGCGCATCCGCTATTAGAAAAGGATCATATCGATAGGAAAACTTTTATAGAGTCGGAGAGCAACCCAGCTCTCCTTGTGCTGGGATTCCAGGAGATTACCTCAAAACTCATTGTTAAGTGTTTGAAGGTATTGCAAAAAAACCCTTAATCAAACTAATTTGGGTTCTTGAGGATTCACCTAAAGTCAGTTAAGCGGAGTTTTTCCCGGGAACGTGTTGAGAATACTTAATTTGGATGCACTGACTCCAAATTAAACCCCACAGCCCGCTTTTTGCCGACTGACTGCAATATTTTATTGATTATATAAAACCCATTCCACAAGATTCTGTCATCTTAATTTTGGAAGGTAGTACCATAAATCATCTTAGCTAGGGAGCATATAGTGAAAGAGGCCTCATTGTCAACAACTGCCAACATGCCTACAACTGAAACTTTAACCGACATTTATAATTCAATTCAAATTGCACTATTTTGTGCCAAAAATTATCATTACACTTATTTCTGTTATATTTTTGAATGCTTCCAGTGATTTAGACAAACGAAATGATCAATAAGATATTGCACAAATTTAAACTGAGAAAGTTTGTTACATTTCATATATTTTATCCACTTTGAGGTCCATTAAACCATAATTACATTTATTGACTTTAAAGTGGAAAAATATTTCAAATTATATTGTCCGTCTACAAAGTAAGTATCCGGAATTTATTATTTTTCTACATTTTTTTTACATTTATTTTTTATTAAGTACATCCTACCACAAAAGTAAAACAGTTGTACAGTAGGCGATGACCAGAATCACATAACGTCAGATGTCAAATATTGTTGATTATTAAGAGGCTTAATATTTGTGAAATAATTTCGCAAGTAGAAAAAGAAAGTTGGTGGAACATTTGTATAGAAGACGAGTTGCCAACATCAAATTAGTGCAATTAACTGAACTCGAAAAAAGAGCAATATATGAGGCAATAAAGGGTTAAAAAATGGGGGAGATACGAGCTATGCACCAGTTTCTGGAAGACAACATAAGATTATTGGAAACAATATGAACGCTTTAGTGACTTTAGGGCGACAAAATCCGCTCCTAGGGTTTTGAAAACTGGCTAACAAATTTGAAAATCAACGCCAAATTAGAGTTTGTTCATAAACCGTTCGGATTTCACTGAGAAGACAAGGTTACTTAACAAGAAAACAAAAAAAAATCCGTGCATTGACATTTCTACAAGGCAACAAAGAATAGATTTCAACGTTTTCAAGACGATAGTTTTAATGGTGTTTTTATACCGGACTTGTAGCACAGTGCGCTCGTTTCATAGTCCGGTGGTATCGGGTTCGAACCCCGGTATGTTCTTTCTGAATTTGGTTTTCTGTAGTTTCCCAAATTCCACGTCAAATGCGGAAAAATATCTTAAGTCAGTCTACAATCGCAGGCGTAATAATAACTCATAGCCAGCCGATGCCCCCTGTAATTGGCGCAAGCTGTTGGGGGATGCTAAGGCATGAATTATTATTATTATTATATCTAGCAAAAGTTGTTTTAAGCACGGTTGCAAATCATCAAAAAATCCTATCAAGAAAAAATGTTACTGTTCAAATTTCCCGCTAAAAATCTTATCAAAATAAAATGTTACTGTTCAAATTTCCAAATTTCGCTCTAAAATTATAGTTTTGGGGAGGAATCTCTCAACGTGGTGCTACACCTCTCTGTTTGATGGACAGCTTGGATGCAAGAACAAAATTTGGCAACAATTTTCCAGATTTTATATTTGATTCTGTCAGTTGAACTGAACCACCATGACCGCAAAGACAAATATTGTAGAAGTTTTTTGAGCTGATGGAAACAAGAAAAAGAAGAAGAATATCAATTGACCAGATATGAGAAATACAGATACTCAAGAAGAAAGCAAAATTATAGTTTTATATTTTTGGATTTTTTACTGAGTAATTACTTCCACAAATCTGGCTAAATGTGGATAAAAAACCAAGTTGAGTTTTCAAGAAATCAATATTATCCATATTATGTTGTTAAATTAGAGCATTAATGGTCAAAGCTTACACTAGTCTATGCATTGTTGTTAATGTGAGTTTCTCCATTAAAGAAACACAATTTAGCTGATACTATTCATGTTGCACAAGGCAGCATCCGCTACTGTTAAATGGGTTTCCTTTTATTCTACGTTTACTCTTAAAGTTTTCTCAAAAAAATATTCAAATCCTTAAAGTGGCTGACATACTGGGCAAATCTCACTTTTAGGCAGTTTACCTTACAAAAGAAATGTCGAGAAAGGAAAAAGTGGAGAAACGAAGTATGTTATATGTATTAAGAGAGAACGGAAAATATAATCAAAATACATATTTACATAGTAGTGCGATATACCTTCAGGCTAACTAATTATTATTCCGCTTTCGTAGTTAGCGCTACTTGAATTTTGCGAATGTACTTACACCTGATGAGCTAATACTTGTCGGAAATATACAACAATGGTTTCATTTTCCGTATACATGCCGCTAATTACGCTTTCCTACGCTCATATATTTTCAGGAATTTTAATAAGTATAAATATAAATAGAGCTTACGTTAGTGAAGCAGCCCCGAAAATAGTAGTGTATAGGTACCAATTAGGAGACTAGCTCGTGATTAACGCGATTATACACTCCCTACATACAGCTGGGATTCAAATACCGTACAACTAATAGTAAATTGTCGCTGTACTGTGAATTATCCCAGGCCAGATATTTCATCAAAATGCGCGTTTATTATTTTGTATTTTGGGAAGACACCTTACGAGCAAATTCAGTTAATTTGCCCGAAATAGTGTGCCGTATCTGCCGTACTGGCGCTAATTGTAATACACAGTATCTATGCAAGTCAAGTACGCTTTCGGGTGTATTATAAAGACATTAGCTGTGAGTCTCGTACACTAATTACAGTTAAGGGATCTTACTAGCAAGACCTGTTTTGCATTTCTGTATAGCTAGTACCAATCTTCATTGAACTTACGAGAGGTTCCTTTTCTATTCTCGTTGCAGAGCAATTTGAATATTGTCTTAGTTCGCATGCACCAAATTAAGTTATAGTTCCATTTCGGTGGTAGTGCAATTTTGTTCCTCATTGTTTTCGTTTCGTAATACCTTTATAAACTACCTCGAAATGTAAGAAGTAAAGATGTAAATCTGTTTTTAACTGGTGCCAATCTTTTGAAGTGTGTTCAAAACTTTATTTACTTAAGAATTCCGTCATCTAGTTTAAAGCTTCTAGTATGCACAGATTGTGACGCCGCACTGTTAATAATGTATCCCACTTTGAGAATAAATAATAAATGATGACGAAGTAATAACGAACAAACTTAGGACAGTCTAAAATAGTTGTCAACATTTTGAATGATGTGGTAGGTGGAGGCCGACTTGATATCGCTTTGTAAAATATCGCTCTTTTCGCTTGTTTCGATAATATGGATGCCAAGACTACAATTTTAAAGCTGTATAGTGAGCAAACTTATAACCGTTGTAAGGTGTTAAAAAATTTATTTTTAAAAAAGACTGTCTAGCAAAATTTCCTTAACCCATTAATGGCCAAGGATAGAAATAGGTACAAATGATATAATTTTTTTATGTATATTTATTAGTAAACTCTATCTAAGTAATCTTTTCTACAAAATAAATAAATATAATATTTCCAAAATACAAAAAAATAATGTTTCGAAAAGTAAACTTTGGCATAATACGTTAAATTTTATTTCTCATATACGTTATATTCATTATATGTTATGAAATTTGGTAAAACATTTTGAATGCAAGTGAACATTACATTTATCGCACATATAAACACTATTTGTCTTACATAGTCTACAGCGGCGTCTTTTATCCTTCGCGTGGCGAGTTATGTTATGGCCACCTTTGTCATAACGCACTTCACTAGGTAAGCTATCTTTAGATGGCCGGCCTAACGACAGCTTTCTTTTGTCTTCCTGCTTGCATTTACTTTCGTTTTCCTTTATATCGCTAATTTGAAGTAATGCTAAGACTAAGTAGGATCGAAATTCTATCTGGGGCAATTGTGAACAATTTGCAATGTTGTAAATTTTCCATGCATTCACTATTGTGCAATCCACTAAATTGGTAAAAAACGGCCACCACCATTTCTTACCTCTTACTTTTATTCTGTAATTCGCAATACCATTATCCAGTAAGTCAACTCCACCCATGTGCTGATTATAATCATTTATAACATTTGGCTGAGGCAGTGTGCATTCTCTTCGTAATTTTCTATTGTACCTTTTCACATTTACAAGTGGGTGTATGCATCCATTATTAGTTGCAACAGTCACAACTGAGTTATCATTCCATCCAGCAATAATTACTTCAGCGTTTTTGTCGTATATTCTGTGGAAATATCCTCTATCTTTTTTTTGTACTGATTTCCCGCTTTTTAAAGGGCACTTTGCTAAACGATTTTCCCCTTATTGTGCCAGTAAAATAAAATCCTCTTTCTTTCAGCAAGCAAAACAGATAATAATTTGAAAAAAAAAGTTGTCAAAAAATACCCTGCATTGCGATGGATTTAAAACTACAGCTAGTAAATCTAAAACACCTTTTGTTCCTAAAGGATGTTCGGATTTTTTTCCTTCAGGGGAAGCACCTCCGTAAGGTATGAATTGGTAGAGGTACCCTTCAGAACTGCAAAGGCACCAAATTTTGAAACCGAACCGAACGGCCTTTCCTTTTATATACATTTTAACAGAATGTCTGCCAAAATATGGAATCATTTGCTTGTCGAGCGATAAATTGTATGAAAAAGAAACGCAGAAACTGTTTTATGTTTATATGTGGTATGTATAATAACGCATAGAATGGTAAGAAACGCAGTAACAACATCCGATCACTACTACAACTGAAATGTATCGCCAGCAAAAGAATGTATAACATTTTATGACACCAAATCTTTTGTTCATGCATTCCGCCAAAGTATCGATAACGAAACTTTAAATTCGCAGGGCTGTAAATGTAATCCAACGAAATGTAAACAACTTTTTCTCAGTCTAAACACTTCCCCATTTAGTAATAAGTCTGTCGTGCATAGCTCAACCATTTATTACATAGTTTACCATATCTTATATTTATTTCCGTAAGACACGACGCGACTACCTGAAATGATGATATTTAAAAAAATAATTTTGATAACACATTATTTTAAAATTATCATTTCTATGACAGAAGTTGTTGATATAGCACCTTATTAGTACAGACAACACTAGAAAATAGAAAATAGTGCCAGGCGCAATTATGAAAAAAATATATACTGTAATGTTTCGTTAATGATGCTTTGGCTATTAATGGGTTAATTGTGTTACACATTATAATTAATAATCGTTTTTAAATTTTTGCAAGAACCAATTCTCACAAATCTAGAACAATCTACACTAACTTTAAAAATCTCTAATTTCGGAAGAGGAAAACTCATTCACGGAAGCGCATAGTCAAAACCTAATAGGTGAAATACAAACTGTTCATGTTTTATATGTTCTGTCAATAGATTTTATGACGGTATTAAAATTTCTCCTTGTTGTTGTATATTCTAGTCCGAACGAGTCAATTTTTATTTATAATGAAGCGAACCCTATTATAAAGGTTTCCGTGTGTTGACCATGTTGTCTTGTAATGTATACAGAATGTCCAAAGTTATCGGTGCACTATTGCTATCTCAGTTATTTCTGCAGCTACGACAAGTGAGCAAATTTTTAGTGGTTTTAACGCTGATTACTATGGAGTTCTTGAACAAACAATTGAATAACGCATTCCCGAGAAATTTGGAAATTTATATATTTTTTAAATGAAACCCCTGTTTTATGTGTACATATTTTGGATCAGCATAATATTTTGAACAAAAAATATCCAATACATAGTACAATGAGAAGTATTCAAAGTTTAAAAAAATTATTAACATGTAATTCTATGTAGGTGATGAAAAATCATAATAAAAAGTTAGGTTAACAGTAGAATAAAAACAACAAACAACAATAATAAAATAATTTCGTGCTCGCGTACGTGCCCACTACCAAAAAGGATACCTACAGTTTTAGCAGGGTTCAGAACTAATGCATGTTGTTTCGAGAACTTATGTACGCTATTAAGATCACTTTGAATAGCAGACAACGCAACATCTAATTCATGCGCATAAAAGGATATATAGATTTGAGTGTCATCAGCATACATGACCACATTAGAATTCCTAACCGAAGTAGGTAAGGGGCTGGTGTAAATAGTAAGAAGAAGAGGACCTAGAATTGACCCCTGTGGCACACTTCTATCGGTCTCTAGAAACTACGAAGATACCTGACCCAAACGAACACACTGACACCTACCACGCAAATCGGAGGTCAACAAAGCAATCGACAGATCATCAAACCGAACATAACGTACAATTGATAAAAGTAAATTGTGGTTAAGAGTGTCAAAAGCCTTGTTGAAATCCAACAGAATAAGTATAGTAAGCTGACTCAGATCACGAGCTCGCAGTATGTTATTACTAACATCCAACATGGCAGTAGTGCAGCTATACCCACTACGAAAACCTAACTGATTACCAGGGAGAACGTCAAAATGATCCAAGTGATGTACAATTTGTTCACGCATTATTCGCTCCAACACCTTACTCATAGCTGGCAAAATACTTATAGGACGGAGATCCGCGTAGGTAGAAGCATTTGCACACTTGGGTAATGGTAAAACAATCGCACTCTTTCACACATCAGGAAAAAAATACCTTCAAGCAAGCAGCAGTTATACAAATCGCACCCTTCTCGAGATGGTCTTCAAAGTTCCAGAAAAAAAGGGGCATTTACTGATCGTGATATTGTAAATAAATGTAATGATCAGTTTATTTGTCATAAGTTGTTCTTTAAATTCTGTTCATATTGTTAATTCCGCCAGTAAGGTAGAATTTGAGTGTGTCTCGTTTTTCTCGAAAACCAAGCATAATACAAAGTTTCTGCAAGAGGGCCTTACTTTTGGCACTTTAACTGGTCTATTAGGTAATGCTAATATCGTGCTTGTAAATCAAAAAACAAAAAGTTCTATTGATGTTAACAAAATGCAGTAATTTTGCTAATTTCGGAAACTTCCACCATAAGAAGCATCTAATAATACGAAATCGCCATGCTAAATTTTATTTTCATCGTACAAGTAGATTAGCCTAAAGATGGAAAAAACGAAAAACATTTCCCATAATTGATGAAGTGCCCTGTATATGTATGTACACTTCTCGCCAGAAAAATTGGGACACCTGCAATTTTTAGCTTCAAAATTTTTAGTGTAAATGAAGCTTTCAGAGCAGGTATTTACACACAGTATGAATTGATTCAAGGATTTAGTAAGTGCATATGTACGTTGTCTCGCAGCTTCGTTTACGCCAAGAAAAAAATTAGAATCAAAATTGCGGGTGTCCCGATTTTTCCGGCGAGAAGAAATTATGACCACCTCGAAGTTTTATTGTAGCTTGTTGTGGGTTTTTGTCTCTTCCTCTATTCTCTTCGATTGGTCTCAGTCTTATAGTAGTTGTATTCCTTTTATACCCATGATTCTTGAATCCTGAACGACCTGGTCCTTCCATCTCAACTTCAGTCAACCGCTACCTTTCTCTTTCATCGGTGGTTATATTTCTTACTATATCTTCTTTTTCTTTCTAGTATATGACACACCATTTTTTTCTTTGCACTGTCAGTACTTTAAGTATATCTTCACATTTAATTTTTTTGGTTATCTTATAGTTCCTTAATATTCTCATTTCACCTTCAGATACTTACTTGAAGTTATCCACAACTTCTTTCTCGCGCACTTCATTCTTTTCTGAGTGGGACCTTTCTGTCTCGTGTATATTATGATCTTGTTTTGATTTTGAATGATGTAATCCCCTGTCAAACTCTAATTCATCCCTTAGACAGACAGATTCCTTTATTTACACACGAGGACCAGCAACATCGAAGATTTTCATGCATCGCTATACACTGCAGCATAAGAGGCTTATTGTCTACTCAACTACAAGTTTGTCTGACTGAAGGTGTTTCAACCTCCTACGGTCTTACCTTCTCCACCGAAAAGAAGGCATGTTTACTAATTTTTATTCGATTTAAACATTACCAGACTCAGCCACGGACTAACCTTCTGACCCTTGGGCTGAAAACAGACGGAGTGATAAGCGCATTGTGAGTGATAACAGCTAAGTAAGATGTATGTACATATATAATTGGTGCAAACAATTAAATTGGAGCCTACATATCGACCGCGACAGTAACAATGGTTTTCTGAAATTAATAAATTTAAGTCAAGCAAAGTGAAACTACCACCCATCACCTTATCGCTCCGCTACATTCTCTGTTTGCCGGCGGACAGATTTTCTAACAATCAAAATATGATCAGGAAATTGCTCAAAAAGTGACTCGATTCTGTGACCATTTAGTAGTTATTTTTTTAATGGGTAGGACTAGTTTCAATTAATAATTAATTTTACACCTAAATTTTGAATAAATATTTTTTTAGCAATAAAAATTATTTTATTATTTTACCATGCTCATAGTCCATTCCGTTACAATGGAATTTACGCCTACTGCTCTTTCTAAAATCCTTTTTAAATTTATTCTCGGGTAAATTGCAACGACCACAAACTGCCGCGAATAATTTCCCGCACGTGCTTTGGCATCCCTTATTAAAAAAAAAAAGGATTCAATTTTCTTTACCTGTCGACAAGGAGGGTCATTTTTGCGTGGTAACCGCGGGAATATCACCAATTTACATAGTTATGCGATTTAAATGCAAATTACTTCTGAAGGGAACATGTTACACGAAAATTAAGCTAAAAAAGAACCATCAGCTTTGGCAACGTTGCAATGACAAGCTACTAAAATTTCAATGTTCGTCATCAAATAATAATGTCCGCTCGTACAAAATTTCCGGGATATTTGGGAAGATGCTGACCGTTAAGTGCGTAAACACAAGGCAAATGCGCATAATGCAATGGGGTTTTAGGAAAATTAGATTTCGTGTAGGAACACCCGGGATATGTTGGTGTTGGAGATTAGTTAAGCGTGGATATGAATTCGGGTTCGAGGAAGCGGAAGTGAATGTTGCCAAAGTGTAGACGCGAAGAAAACCCCGTTAGCGTTAAAGCTTCTCTAATTAAATTTAGTTCAAACGATGCTTAGGTTTCCGTATTAGGATTGATAGCCATTTATATATACAGTGTCCTTCTCTCATCTGCTGTACGTTTAAGATGTTTATGTTTCAAATGTTTTGGCAAACGTCTATAGATGTATTTCATGCTTAATTAGGTTTTTACTTGTATGTTCTCTTACTCTGATTCAAAAGTACATGAATAGAAATAATCTTGTTAGACAAATCCTTGTGCAAATTCAATTTGGCAGTGAAATATTCGAACATTATTCCGCAATGTTACGAAATTAAGTTACCACCTGCGGTTTGCAAAGTTCCAAAACTTTCTCCTAATTAATAAGCTACACGTAAGATGTAAAGAAGCGTAGTCAGCATAATCAGTCTTGTCATTATCGGTAAGAGGCAATATCCAATTCTTCTCAATATTCGACATGTTCTTCCGAAAATTTCAGAGTAAAACAAGAATATTCCGTTTCACCAATGCCATATTTAATAAATTTAAAACAAAAGGATTTGGATTTCGATCGGGGATGGATTTATTACGAAAATATCCCGAATCTCAATGAGATTCAAAAGGACGATTTCCAAATCAGTTAATTTATGAGAAAATCCGTTAAACCGCACGCCCTGGCGATATTAACGATTCGAGGAAACCGTCGCAATTTTTTCGCAAATACCCCAACATGATTAATAGATTATCCGCACCAACATATGTACGTGGTTAGATTACACCAAAAAAACATGAGGGCGAAACGCGTTGTATATCGCTTAAACATATTATATTACAAACGGATTAATAGGACAAGGAAAACCGTTTCAATTTGCATAATTCAATGATGCCAAATAAACGTTTTATCGAGGCTTGATTAGATACCAACCGTTCCTGGAATGATTATGTTTTTAACAGATAATTACTTCCCTTGGATAAACATCCCTACGTCTGTTCCTTTTATAGTTGATTGTTTGGGGAATGTTTAATGTTCAAACAATATGATTCGATGAGGAAATTAAGTCGGTGTTTGAGGTAAATATTTCCACATTGGCGTCGTGGAAATTTGCCGTACTCAAGATCGTGATTAATATGGGATGATGTGGGTTTGTGCTTAATTAGTCGATTATATTTAATAGTCATAAACAATGAGGTGTTCCAATAGTATCGATCAGCGTCAGCAATATGAAGGGTCTACGCATTAATGGAAGTTTTTGAATAAAATTGAAACGAAACTCTCATAATAGAAATATTTTCCACTATCACATGCTAGATTTTGTAATTTCTGGTTAACCACAGAAAAACTCTGAGGAACTTGTCCTCATAATTTTTTGCCTATCCTTTGTAGATACTAGGTGGCTTTCCTCTGCAATTACGCTTTTTTTTTTCAAAAGTGTAATTAGATACAATACCTCAATTGCGATTCTTTGTTTTGGCAGTGCTTCAGTCTCAAATTTTTCCTGCTGTAAGTAGACGGTTGTGAGTCTACCAAAGATATACTTGAAGCATTTCTTGTTAGTTAGTTGTTTGTTTATTGGCATTAAAAAAGCATCAACACATTTTCCTGTAGTCTCCTTAGCATAAGGGTGTCAGATATAAAAACACCATTTTCGTCAGCCCAAGTAATTGCGTGGCCAAAGCATTCACAGCCGTATCGTTGTTTACTGTGTGCATATTTGTGGAAACAGTTGAAGAGGTGGTTCTCTCTTCCGCCTCGTCTTCGTCACTGTTGTCCAGTACATATGAGATGATCTCGTCCTCTGTCAAGACCTCATGTTGTTCTTTCTCGTCTCCAGGTAACCAGCTATTTACAACAGCTGTTGTTAGGTGGTCGGGACCATCTACAAGCTTCTCAGCAATAGCTTCTCTTAAGTTATTTAGCTCAGTCTCTTTGAAATTATTTAACTGTTTGTCAGAATCACACTCTCTCTTATTGTAAGCTTGTAATAAGAGAAGGCCAGAGCTTTTCCCATGAACAAACAAGTGTTTTTGTTGCAAGCTTTTCCCAAGCACTTCCTACGTTAAAAACAACATTTTTGAAGTTAGTATCTTTCAACGCTAGAACAATACTCCTTTTGTTTGACAAAACACTATAGAGCAGGCTTTTTGGTAACTTGTCTTTACAGTTTGGATAACATTTTGGTCCATTGGTTAAAGTAACTGTGCTACATTTGTTTGTGACCATCTTCAGATTATAGATCCTCTTAATCGAGATGTCCAGAATCATCAAGAATCAACAGCGCTTTCTGAGGCAAGTTTTGTGCTTTCAAAAGCTTTTTGACCGACGGAACAAAACTTTTATGAAACCATTCGATGAAAACTGTTTTAGTCATCCATCCCTTAGTCTGATTTGTGTAAAATTTACACTCTTAAAACCCCTGGGAGATTTTCATTTCCCAATGACGAGCATTTGCAGCTTATGAGTGCCACTAGCATTAGCGCACGGCAAAAAAGTTATTCTGTTTTTAGCCAATTTGCGGCCAAGAGCATCAACTTCGGCTGTACGAACAAATGTCTTGTTTGGCAAAAGACGCCAAAAGAAACCAGTCTCATTTGCATTATAGACATGATCCGGGCCTAGTTCCATTTCGTCAACAATTTTTTAAAATGTGTCAGTAAGGGGCTCAACACATTCTGCAAGGCATGGGGGTTTCTCACCAGTTACAGTTAAACAGTCGAATTCTAAAGCGTCTTTTGTTAAGTCAACCCACACTTGCAAGAAAGTCATCCTTTCTCATAATTTTGTTATAAAAAAAACTTTTTCGTAAGAATTCTATCTGAAATAGGCGTGTGCTTGTTCCTTTCTTGCTTGAACCAAGCATGAAGTGCCTCTTCTATTGTGGCAAAATGGTTCGAAAGTTATTTGAGAGGAAGGTCTCAATTTACCAATATTCGACATAAAGTACACGGTAAAGTAAATTTTATAAAATCAGCGAGTATTCCGGTTGATCAAGGTGTTCCTCAAGGTAGTGTTTTGGGACCCATTCTTTTTTTGGTATTTATTAATGATATTTCCCGCTGTCTGACAGATTTTAATTTACTGATGTATGCTGATGACACTACCTCTGTCGTGTCTGACCCGGATATCACCATAACCGAAAAAAATGCCAATGTACTTCTCGAAAAAATGCACAAGTGGTTTTCTCAGAATTCTTTGTTTCTAAATACAGAAAAAACCAAATATATGATTTTCCATAACATACGAAACAAATCGGTTTTTAATACTAGTATCTTTTCATAGAATGTTGAACTGGAATGTGTTCAGGAATTGAGGTTTTTGGGGTTACATATTGACGATACGCTTTCATGGAATAGTCATTGTAATACTTTGATCGCTAAACTCAATACATTGTGTTACCAGATACGTAATTTAAGAACAATAATTGATTTTCAATCTTTGGTATCATTTTATTATGCGAATATACATAGTAGGTTGTCATATGGTGTAGTATTTTGGGGGTCATCGTCGAACAGTCAACATGTATTTAAAGCCCAGAAACGGGTTATAAGAAGTATGGCAGCAATAAATAGGAGACACTCATGCAAAACTTTCTTTAAAAGGTGGAATATTTTACCATTATCAGCAATTTTTATATATGAACTTTTAATTCTAATATTCAGAAACAGAAGTGACTTCTCGTCCAATAGTGATGTTCACTCTTACAACACTAGAAAAGGGTCTCATTTTCATATACCACAGTTTAATTCCGACTTAGTGAAAAGATCGCCGCGTATTCTGGGTTTAAAAGTTTTCAACGCTCTGCCTCAAGATATTAAATCAAAGAATGGAGAAAAGCAATTTAAGCACGCGATCAAAGCATTCCTTTTGCGAGAATGTCTGTACTCGCTGGACGATTATTTTAGTTTGTGTAATAAATGTAATTTAGTTATTTAGTTTTATATGTTTACCAAATTTAGTAATTATATACAAATTTAGTAATGCATTATTATAATATGTAATATTGACTTATCTCACACATTTTTGAAATGTTTCCGAGATCAATAAAATTTGAATTGAATTGAATTGAAATGTACTAGTGGAATTTGCTTATTTTTCTGCTTTATGTCGTGTATTGTCTCACGGCCAATATTATATGCTTTAGACAAATGACCTAATGTGTCATTATTTTCCATACGTTTTAAAATTTCATAGTTTTTATGTAACGTTAATGTGACATGTTTGCGTTTTTTCTGACATCGTACTACATACAGTACACTTGTAATAAACTTCTAACTACACACAAGAGATGTGCAATTAGTCTGTGACAGGTTGAACACGACTGAATTTTTACTTAATTCACAGTATTCATGCTCTTTCATAGATACACATGCAGAGACAAACTCAGAGTTAACGTGATCTTCTGACATCTTTTACCTACCAGAAGGTTTGAGGCTCTAACGTGGTTTACATGTCGAGTTCTCCCCTCCCCTTGTGCATTTCATTTTTATTAGTATTAGATAATAAGATAAGTTAAAAGGTCATAATTATTATTATTATTAAAAGGTCATAAAAATACATATATATTTATTAGTACAGTAAACATTTTACTAACCATGACACGGTCAACGATCGGAAACCCTCATTATACTACGCTAAACATTTCCGAAGAGTTGACATTTGAGATTTTGTAGGTTGTACAGTGCATTACTTGTTGTGTTTATTTTGAGGCTTTGAGAGGCTTAATATTACTCTAACAAGAAGTATATTTTTGAGAAGGTACATATGTATATAGAACATTTGAATAATAATCTCAGCAAAATTGTCTTCTTTGGTAAGGCAATGATGTTTTTAAAACGAGCTAGGACAACATCTTTGCAAGATAGTAATATTAAAAGTGTAAGAAAGTCAGAAGTTTAAGACAGAAACCGCCTTATTATTGTATGTACATGCTGCGACAACTATTACTACAACCATCGAAGTCATCTATTGGAGATTATCATAAAGACATGCACAACGAAGAAAAAGATCGATTTTGACGTGCTTCAATTCTTTGTTGATATTATCAGGGTGGGAAATTGAAAATGCTCGATGAACAAGAGAGCTGATAACTGATTGTTTTTTTGGATGATGATGCGAGCTGGCGTGATGGTATCGATCCGTATATCCGTGGGTTTCATATACACAGAGTGTCCTAAGTGACATCCAGAAAGGGATTCGGGCCGTGGATATCAAATTTTTACTTATTACCAATACTCTTGTACCTTGTATAATCTCGTATTACTGTTCCTTTAGTGAAGTTCTTATGCGAAGTAATTACGCTTTGGTCTGAATCTGTTTGACACTGTTCAGAAAATTGAATGAAGAGCGGGATGGTAACGTAACTCATGAATTTCTTACAAAATTAGATCCAGAAATCGTCGCAATCGATGTAAAAGGTTCAGTTCATAACATCGTAATACTAAAACGTCAGACTTGGGAACGAAAAACATTTGAAAATTCCTTCAGATTATTATCACCTACAAATTTGTGCGCAGAATAGTCTGTATTTGCGGTTAGGTGACATTAAGCAATGGAATATTGCCCGATAATTTCCCAAATTTTCGTTTTTATGTCGGAAAACAGGAACAGTCTAGTCTTGCTTTTCGAAAAGCCTTTGCAAAGAGTGTTACTATCCAGTTATTAGGTAGTTGGCAGAAGGTACATTTTTTACTTGTGGTATCTCCATATCAAAAGCAACGCAAAACGTGTATCTGTCAATAGAGATTAACACAACACTGTGTCTTGTGTCTGTCTCACTCTTGTGTAATAGTGTCATTGTTGTGTAATAGTGGCACAGTAGTACGCAGAGCAAAAGTATAGGTACACACTTGGCATTTCTGTCCGCTCCAAAAGGATTTATAAAACGAACATTATCTACGAAGCTTCTAGCTTGAGAACTATAACAAAATACAGGGCAAGTAACAGGAGATGACCAGTACGTGATTACGAATGTCTCTACAGTAACGAAGTTTCTTGCGGTTATCCGTAATAGGTGCTGCATTTATATACGTTCTGGTATCTGACATTTGCAGCTGATGTTTGCTTTTGTTTTAAATGTCTCCTAAAAACCTATTTATTCTATGAAGTAAAAAAAATGCATTTCTCTCGTTTATAAGATATAATTGGAAAAATACATCTTATAAATGTAATTCTTGCTCTGCCTGTACACTCTTACGGAAGAACAACACGCGTTTGACGTGGAAAAAAGTCACAGGCAGCTCACAGGAACCAATGCCAATACCGAAAAAAGAAAACTTTGTTGTCCTTGAAACTTGATAATATCGGGTTTGGGATGGTGCTTCTAGAAATTGTTTTTGTGACACTGAAAAATATTGCAAACACTGCTTATTCATCAAGTTTCGTATTATTTATAAAACATAAACTTGCTCGAATAAAAAACTGCTCCACATAAGTTAGGAATATTAATTTGATTTTTAAAAGCAAAAAAGTACTTATTTAGTTTATTTAAAAAGTTTACCAATTTGAAACAATAAGACAAGAAAAAAGGAAAACCTGATTTGAAATTAATCAAAAATTAAAAGAAAATGAACACAAATTTCTTCTTAATTTCTCTTTTAGGAATAACGAGTATGACCTACGCGGCCTTCAATGACACGTCTTTGCATGCTGGTTATGTGATTATTAAAGTTTTTTTGCTTAATTTGTTCCCAGAGTTGTGGAAGCAAATTTCTCAATTATTCCATTGTTTGTTTTCAAGCTCTCTGCAACTGATTCCAAAGCTGCTATATCGGATTTATGTACATCAGACGTTAGAGTAAGTGCAGATAAATCAGGAATTCCATTGGATTCAAGTGCATCCATAACTGTCATGGATCGGTGTGCACGATCGTTATCGTCCAGAACCTAGAGCAGCATGAAACTCTAGTACAATGTTGTTGATCACCTGATTCAAGTATAAATATTTCCGAATTCATGTTTACGGCCATCATAACAAATGCCTCACACATACACAAACAGTGCCTGCTTTGAAAGGCTGACCTTCTTGTACTGATTCCCAGTACCTTGCTATCAAAAGTTGTGTCTAGACACGCGTTCGACGACTATCCGAAAAGCGACCATATTTGGACTCATCAGTGAACAGTACCAACTTCCACTCTTCCGTCCAATTGACATCTCATTTTAATCTTTGTTGCCTATCGCCGAGAGCCAATGGTGCACCTAGGGGTGGCTTCCGCAACCGCCTAGTGAACATTCGACATGTGCTCAAAGGTTCACGGCGTGTGATTCAGATCCAGTTTCTTGAAAACGGTTAAAAAGTCTAGAAATTACATTTTGGCTAACTTGAAAAGAAGTTTCTACTCCACTTTGTCGTTGACTGCTCTGCAGCAAACTTATTGATATATTTGCTTCGTCAGATTAATTAATTTACGTCTAGGCATTGGGAATTAGTAACGAACAAAATTTCGATACCGAATTTGCACGATAAGTCAACAAATTGACAAGTAAACCAATTGATGATGCGTTAGAGCGGGTTTGAACGAATAGAACTTTCCTTAGGTTACTATTTACAATACATATAATGCTACATTCATTTGTATTGCATAAGTATCATAACTACCATCTTTAATAAAGTGTGAAACATGACAAATATTTGATAATTTAAAGAGTGAGCAGATTTTGAGATATACGGGCTGTCCATTTAAGACTCCGGTCTTTGATGGTAGCTACATATAACGTTAACTCAACAGAAATTTCGATTGACGGTATGTTAATGAGGATAAAGGGAGCACATTTCAAAATTAATTTGACTTATAGAGGGTGTCCCAAAAAAGCGTACCACCTAATTATCACTTCTTTTTAAATTGCTGCAAATGTTGTGTGTTTATTATACAGGGTGTCCAAAAATATTATTTGAATATCAATATCTTAGTTTATGGCATTGGCATAAAATAGAATTGAAGATATTGATATTCAAATAATATTTTGGGACACGGTGTATAATAACCACACAACATTCCACGCTTGTAAGATAAAATGATGCCAGTTTAGACTTTTTGCAAAATTCCATTAAAAATAAATGAAAAATGATGCGGGAATTAAAGTTTAACTAAAGTAGTGATTTCGGCAAATAAAATATAAAAAATTCAATAACCTGGCAACGTCGCATTTTAAAGCAAAATTATTTTAGGTGTGAACGAAGCATCTGAAAGTACACTCACAATCAGTACAATATAGAAATAGGTAGGTCATTTAATTTAAAAAAAAGTGATAATTAGGTGGTACGTATTTTTGGGACACCCTCTATAAGTCAAATTAATTTTAAAATGTGCTCCTTTCATCCTCATTAACATACTGTCAATCAAAATTTCTATTGATTTAGCATTATAGCTACAATCAAGGACTGGAGCCCTAATTTGACTGTATTCGTAACTTATGTAGCAGTTTAGTTGATGGCCAGCCATGTCATGTTCTAATAGATACTCAATGATTCTAGGAATGGAAAGTTTGTAAAACTTTACCAATGGGTGTAAATAACTTGGTTAGAAACATACATACTAACGGTGGAAAACATTGGCAGATATGATAAGAAGGCCAGACAAACATTAAAGCAGAAAAACATCGATGCTTTCGTTCTGTTATATAGAACTCTAGAACTTTTTTCATCATAGAATTAACATGCGAGAGATAGAACGGGTGTGCACATAAATACGGTCCAATTTAGTAAAATCTGCATGAAGATATGAGTAAAATTTATATATATGCATACAACGCTTAAACGTGTCAAACATTTTCCAGTAATTTGAATTAGTTTGAATGAAATATTAAACCCACGGATTTATACGTGATAAAGTTAAATATAATTTACTGCTAGTTCCACAAATATTCATCTTTCTGGATCAACAAAGCGTTAGGTATATATAATATCACATGTATGTGCATACATACATACATACATAAAGCTATACAATCGGACAGTGCGATATTTCAAAGTTTAAAATTCCATCGACATTGGGATTCTGTTTCTCTTTCTATAATGCAGCAATTGATTTTTCATGACACGTTTCGATGTTATAGCACATTATCTCCGAAAGGAAAAGCTTCCCTTTCGTATTTCATTTGGGATGCGGTGTGTATGCGGTTACTTGCAGTCGAATCCTGACCCCATACAAAGATTATACGCAAACGTGCACTCGCATAACTACGAGATAAAACTTGAAATGTTACAGGCTAAATTATGCGATATTACCGAAAGCTTTAACCGCGACATTAAATTAAATTAGATCTCTATCTAAAGCTGAGTTTCGGAATAAAATATATTTAACTGCCCATTTAAGGTATAAGTTAACATAGATATCAACGTAAAACTTTCTACTTTATCTAAAATTACGAAAATTTTACCTTATAGACGTCCAATTGTCCGCAATATACGTCGAATTGATTGTAGAGGTTTTGTAACATGTTGATGACCATCATCGGTGTTGCAGTTGCGCAGATCGATGTAAACCCGACGATATCGCTGAATAACATGGTTACGTTTTCGTGTGTTTGTGATTCGATTGTTTCCCCTATAATGAAAGTTAGAACTTTTATAATCACCCTAAACAAATAGGTACACGAGAAAACGTCTAACAAAAAAGAAACTTACCTAACCAGAGTCGTTTTGCTATTCCCGGTGGGAAAATCAGATGTAGTAGGCTGACGTTCTTCTCCCTCTCTTTATCCACGGCCTTGCTACCTTCTTCAATGGAGTTTTTCAATTTATCCATTCTTTTTCGTAAACCATCCTGAAAGTAATGAATGATTTTATTAACAACTGTTGATCGGGCGATCGCCAGCGTTACACTTCGGGTAGAATACAAGGAAAACGTTTCATCCTGCGATCGATGAGGAAATTAGATTTCTCTAGGAGTGTTCGAAACAGATGTCTTAATGCGAAGATGTGTTCAATTGGAAGGTTTTGGTTTTTTTTATTATAAGGCAAGAAGAAACGAAAAAATCTGTCCTTTCACTTTTCACTTTCTATTTCCCTTCGTGTGCTCGCTGTGAGTACCAATGCGACGGTTTTAGTTTAGTCGGCAGTCTTTACACGCAGTCGTTACATCAATTCATGTTCTAACGAAAATATGAATCCTGTAAGGGTTTTTGCACAGAAGCCGACGCTGCTATTCATATTTAAGAGGCAGATGTTTTAGAATATATACAATTTATTAGAATTATTACGTACTTTATTAAACTTAAGTATTATCATAAATGCTGTTACTTCAATTTTTAGTTGTCAATCAGAAACAAGAAGAGATTTCACAACAATTTTTATAGCATTTGCTAACCTACAAATAAATAACAAATATCTATAGAAATGATACAAAATGAGATCCATTTCCTTTAACACAGGACCGCAGACATGCTGGCCATGAATCTATTGCAGCACGTACGTTCTCCATTGGGAAATTTGCAACTACTTGTCTTAAAGATTGTTTCAGACATTCTAAATTGGGATGTGTTTTCGAGCACACTATGTTCTCTAGATATGATCATAACTTAGAATCTAAAGAAGGCCAATCATCTGGAGAAATAAAATTCGGTACATTGCTCTGCAGTCACTGTTGAGTTGTTCTGGCTTTGTAGGCTGCTACCGAACGCGAATGTCCGTGGTTCACTGTCAAACAATACATATCGTCGGCTTAATAAGAAAATTGTCTAACTCCACTTTTAGTAAAATTAGGATTTTAGTGCCATCGGTATCCTAATATGAGTGGCTATCAATTCAGAAAACTACCTACACTAGGGTGACAGAGTAAAATAGACACGTACTAATTAAAATAAAAAAAATATTCTAGTCATATTTTGAAATTACTAAATGTACTTAATATTTAATCAATCCACCTTTGCTGGTGTGAAGAGTTGCAATTCGTCGGGGCATGGAATCTATTAAATTATTAATGGTCTCTTCAGATATATTTAGCCATTCCTCTGTAACAGTAGCTACAAGTTCATCTTTATTACTAGGTTTCCGGGGTTGTTTTGCCATATTTTGTTGAAGTATGTGCCACACATTTTCAATTGAGTTCATGTCCGATAATTGCCCTGGCCATGGAAAAATTCGAATCCCCTACTCCTTCTTGCATGCGGTTGTCGCTCTTTCTTCGTTAAGATCTGTCGAACCTTGTAAGCGTGGAATAGTGGTAACAATATTAACCTCTGACCTAACCTCTTCTACACATTAGCCAATACCCTAATGTCAATAGACATTTATTACTTAATTCTTAGAATTTGGATATTTAGGTAGCCATAAATCTTTACCTGGTGTCTATTTTACTCTGTCACCCTAGTGTATATCAAAATAAATTGTGTACGCTCATAAATGACGAAACAGAAATCTGCCTAACTTACGTCAGTAAAATAGCGCCAGAAAACTGCCTAAATCCGCATTATATTAAGATTATGTGAGCCATACTTGCATCTTACCAGCCTCAATATTTTTTACTTTTATTTCAAATACACCCTGTATATTACTATAAATAATATTATTTCAGAATATTTTCAGTTAAAATACATACAATACTTGTACCTATTGCGATAAATTATAAAACAAAAATAAGTTTTTATTATTAGTTAAACTTTTTATCAGGTAAGTTAACAATTTGCCTAACTGCCACAGAAATCTAAAAATTATGTGGAAATATGCCTAACTCCATTATTTTTTTTCAATTTTTTTTTAAATTTGTTTATAGACTTGTAAAAACTGTGTCAAAATAAGTATCTGAACAAGATAACACACACATAGGTAAGAGAAATCCACAAAATTAAACGTTTTTAGCTCTCCTGTAAAATGTCATGAAATGGAGTTAGGCAATTTTTTTTATTAAGCCAACGATATATGGTTTAACGGTTTTACAACGTATTCGAAAACATTTTCCCGATGTTGTTGAGGTTTTAACCCCCTTTCACAAAAATGAAAGGTTTGTCATTCCTCAATATCTCACTCCCCGCCAATCTATTAGGGACGAAGAATAATGACCTCTTTGTACTCTTGGAACCAATTGTTTTGCTTCTTTGGATGATCTCGCACAAGTCTTATCATTTTATTTATTAAAAGATTCCTTAACAGTGAAGATCTTCTCATCGGTGGAAAGGATTCGTTGATGTTGTCCATTCGCGTATCGAGTCAGAAATTGTTTTTATTCTTGTTTTCGTTTCCTTGTCAAATCATCAGTAAGAAAATGCTCAGTGTATCTAGTATATGCTCTTAGTCCAAGGTCCTGATCTACAACAGGCCTTTTATTTTAAAATCAAAGACAAAACCAACCCTATTGATCTTTATAATGCTATTTATCATGTCCAGGGTACTGACTGTAACGGTTGTTACATTGCACATACATATGTACTTCACAAAAATTAAGAAATCGCATCAGTGCTCACAAAAGTAATGTGAGAAACCATACTATATAGTAATGTAGCCCTCAGCTGCCACTGTGAAGAGACTTGCCACAAGTTTAATTTTGACAAAGTTAAAGTTTTGAGTGTTGAGAATAACCACTATAAGAAAAAATTCTTAGAAAACATATAAAAACATATAAAATTCAGTTCATTTCCACAGAGATGTTGACGATCTCAGTAATAGATACATTAATTATGTTCAGTGATTTTACCTTAAAAAATTGTAACAAATGTTTTTTTAACTTTTTCCTCGTATAGATTTTTATCGCTTTCAATGAGCAAGGTTATTCATATGTAATTTATCTGTTCGCAAATATTCATGTCTACTATTATTATGCTCTTTATTTTTACATTTATAACATCAATGGGGTCTCGGTAATTCATTTTTAGGTAAGTAAAATTTAATTTTTAATTTAATTACTTTTGTAACACAAATTGTTCTCTGTGGTGTCCTGAAGAAACCGACAACTCTCGGCAAAAATTTGGCCCTAAATAAAAGAATTAAAATGTTTTTTTGGAAGTTCCATCATTAGTCCAAACCTAGTTTTAGGAAACTATAACTAGCTACACAGGATCGCTAGTTATAGTGTCATAAATTTTAATCAATTTTTATATTACCTACTAAACATTTTTATCTTTATGCTTTAAAATTTTTAAATGATTCAGTTTGTCCGTGTCTTTTAATGTAACCAGACGCCTTCAACGTGCTGTGTGGTTTTACTACCTTATCCCCATCCTTCATTTTGGTTCAACTTAAAATCCAAATTTCTCCCTTCATCCCCTTTTTGTATTTTTTTTCTCGTCCTACATATACATGTATAATTAAATTAACCACGTATTTTTCAAATACATTTAAACTTTTCCATATCAATCACATTTTTCAATATGTCTTTTCCCACATTTCATATTTTCATATAACTTAATTTCACATTTAAACCTATCAATTTCATTTCTCTTTTCATCCGTTCGATATTAATAAAAATATACCACGTCTTCAAGACATTTCATAATTTTCTTGTTTTTGATTCTTAACATATGACTGTAAGTACTACATTTTCAACTATCATTACTCTATGTAATTTTACGTTATTGTTTAGATTCTAGGCCGAAGACGGCTTGTATGGCCGAAACATGTATCTAGAGTAAATATATTTATATAATTGTGTAAGGTATAGAGGATTGTTTTATTCTACATATATGAAATTAAATTAATTCTTCATTATAAAGAATATCAAAGAAAGCGTAAGAATAATATCTTTAATTTAAATAAAAATAAATTTTTTAGATCGAAATTAAAAACCGAAATCGAGAATGCTTACAGAGACTACAGTAGAAAAGCCGAAGCAGCAATTGAAAATGGGGAGGTAAGTGTATTTTGGTCCTTTACAAAAAATCGTGCGTGTCAGTCAGTCAATCCTAGTGATCTTGTTCTTGATGATTGTGTGTACACCACAGACTCTCAGAAAGCGAGTGGCTTTTCTTCTTATTTCTCCAGTGTATGCGGACCCCTTGCATCATGTAATATTAATGCTCTCACTGGCGTATGTCCGGACGTCAATATTGATAAAATATCCGATGATGATATCTATGAGGCCTTAAAACAATTGCACTCTAAAAGATCTTCAGGTATGGATGGCATTCCCAGCTACATACACAAAGCTTGTGCTGACTTTTTCTGTCATCCCCTTTAATCGCATTTTTTATTTATCTTTAAGTACTGGTGTTTTTTCCAGGTGAATGGAAATTCGCCAAAGTTGTACCTGTCCCAAAAACGAATGACTCTGAAAATATAGCAAATTATCGCCCAAGCTGCATTTTTTCGACCGCTTCAAAAATCTTTGAACAAGTACTGTTTACAAAAATTTATAGTCAAATTAAAAACAAATTAGCTGACACATAACATGGTTTCATTAATGGCAGATCAATTAAATCTAATTTGTTGATATTTTGTGATGCAGTCTCGAAGATTATTACACACAGATCCCAGATGGATGAAATATATACTGACTTTGCAACGGCTTTTGATAGGGTTGATCATGATGTTTTTTTACAGAAATGCAATGCTTTTGGTTTCTCGAATGCGCTTTTACAACTTATTGCTTCCTATTTGTCTAATAGACGACAAGTGGTTTGCTACAATGGATGTTTTTCTGAGGCGTTTCTGGTATTGTGTGTGGGTGTCCCTCAGGCGAGTAACTTGAGCCCCCTTCTTTTTCTTAAATTTATTAATGATATAGTAAATTTATTTGACAACACTACTTGTCTGTTACTTATATGCAACTTTTTTAGGGTAATCAAAACTCTCCTTTACTCTACTTTATGACAGAGGGACCTTCGCCTCTAGCAATGATTCTGGCAGACTCTTTGACTAGTAGAGGTTTAACGAGTAGACAGAAAGAAGCATCATACGCTTCGCTAGCTTGTTGCAAAGCATGAAGGGTTTACATATTTACAAATGACTTAATCAGACTTTAGATACCCATGACGTTAGAAACAACAATCCGACAGTACAGATGTAGTCACGGGACGCGGTATAAGCCAACTGTAACATAGGGCAACTAGGCGGATCCTACATCGTATCGGCTGTACCTAGTCAACGCTGATTTTGGGCTAATGCCGTGAGTTGGTTTCAGCCAAATAAATTGTTTTCTAACCCAACGTAAAAACAGCCTTCAATTTAATAATGTGCTTGCAAAACCAGCTCAAAACCAGTCCACAACCAGATATGTTACTTTCTAAACCAGTCCTCAACCAGAGAAGCTGCATTCAAAACCAGTTCAACCACCAAAGACTGATATTCTGAACACTATAGTGGGTTTATATTATACAACGTGTTCACGTTGGAAAACAATCGGTCTTGTTTAAGTGGTACTTAATCATTAAACAAGCTGCAATTTAGTAAGGTCGTAGACTTGCCATACTTGCTGGAATTATTAGACCTATAGTTCATGATTTGGACGACGATTCGTTGAGTTCCACCGACGAACGACGTCATGCAGATAATCGCCAAATACCCGATAATATGTCAGACACTGGTATAGATCACTTGGGTTATAGAATGGAGAATTGAATTGATGCTTGCATGGATGTAGCAGTTCTTGCCCAAAATGGACCGCTGGAAATCCACAGGGCTTGTGACATTATTAATAATCGTCATAAATCAAATAATCCTCAAGAACAAACTAGGCAAGAAAAGGTATTACAAGAAATAAAAGAGACACAAAGCCATGAAGATGAATGAACACATCTTAACACGATGATGCTCTACGAAGTGTTAGCTGAAATAGAGAAATAAATAGCTAATGACATTGAACAGGCTTACGTTAACCTTTTACAAGAATTAGAACGTGAAAACATACAAAATGTAAAACAGAAGCAGCTCGAGGAAAATATGAATGATATGGAGATGATTCCTAATAAAGTACGTAGTAACAGTGATAGTATCAATAACCAAAGTGACAAAGAGGAAATAACGTCTTGGATTCTTTTGCAGATGACGCAGTGGATGTAGACTGTACTACTGAGTCGGAAATATCACCCAGAAGCGCAAAGAATCTGGTTATCTACTAATAGATTAAATTCATGTTTAAAGAGTAGTGGGGATGAACCACTGCAGGAACAAGGTATTATTAGGTTATGGTTCCAATGAGCTTAGAAAGCATTCAATAGAGTTGGTTCTCCATACTATATGATCATATTTTAGTGTTCAAAAAATCTCTAAGGAGTATGAGGACTGAGCCGACTGGTTGTCAGCGACATAAACATGTCCACCCAATGCTCTCATTTAGTAAGCAATCAGCTTCAGGTTACCAGTTTCATATACTGAATAATTTCATTTGGAAAAAAAGCTCGCAGCAGTCCAACACTGCTCTACTGCATTTGTCAACATCTTTTACACTTTGAAAATGTCTCCATCCAATTTTTTTAAGCTTCTATTTTCTAGCCATTTAACGTCGATCTTGAACGTATTCTCTCTCTAAAACTGGATCATATATCAAAGTACATAAATGCTGGGGCATGGTCCCTCAAATTCTCATTTCACTTGTGACATTTTCTGCTAGTTCCTGTGCCCGATAATCTTGGCAGCAAATGTGAGTTACTGTTTCTTTGAAATGCTCTGTACCAGGTTGAATTCATTATGGATATTTTAGTTTCAAATATTCCACTAAGCTAATGTCATCAGACTTTGGTCCACTTTGTCCACAGATGAATCTTTGCTCAGTATGACTTTACTGATATCATAGTGCTGTTGTATAGAACAACTTTGTTATCGATATGTCAGACGAGGCAGTCTCTTTTCGCCGACTATTATTAAACCTCTTGTTTTATGAGAGCTGATTTGAAGGTCTACAATTTTTCAGCTCATCTAACGAATTTTGAATGTTCAAAAGATGTCGTGTATAGAAATGTCGAGCGTATATTAAACAACCTTCACGTTCCATACACCTCAACGTCTTCAAATTTTAATAAAACATTATTTGAAAAAAAGAAATACGAAATACCAGTAACTATGTGCACAATTTAACATTACTCTTGAATTTTGCACAGTTTTAGGCAACTCTCGTCGTTAATTACACGGGAAAGAAGTACTCGTGGTATTGTCTAAAG
The DNA here is from genome assembly GCA_004785975.1 of Popillia japonica. Classification (NCBI taxonomy): domain Eukaryota; kingdom Metazoa; phylum Arthropoda; class Insecta; order Coleoptera; family Scarabaeidae; genus Popillia; species Popillia japonica. The sequence goes on from SMLS01061797.1 coordinate 30,025, forward strand.
TTTTTGCCCCTATAAAATTTTAGTGCAACAATACATCCATTTACACTCCAGTGTGTCCGCTTCATAAACTTTTGTCTGGATGAACGTTAAAGTGTATAAGTTTCAATTGGAACATAAGCTCGTAAATTTCACCCTTATAGCTGCTTGTTCTCGGAAAAGGTGGAAAAGCAATTTAAGTTGTATTAGGACAGTCGACAACTTAATATATCCTTCCCGTTTTCTCTTTGGTTAATGAAAAAAAGTTTCACATTTACCACGAAAACACTAATATGATATATTTTGTACTAACTGTCTAATCATTTCCTTTTTACGTATATAAGTGATATTGCTTATATATTATTTAGTTGTAGGGGGACGAAATAATCTCCTTGGAGTATAATTCACAAAGAGGAAATTCAATTTACTGCATGTATTAAATGTATATACCTCACCTGAGCACGAGCTTGTTCTCCCACAAGGATAACATCTCTGGTGGCGTCATGCAGCGGTATATCCGAAATAAATAATCCACTTCCTGTAAGTCCTTCGAGGCCGTCAATAAACGGCGAACCAATGAAGAGTATAGAGTCTGATTCTGGACAGTACACCATTTGACCTTTGAGTTGTAGACCCTACAAATTAGAAAATACCGTAATAATAATGACATCGTTACTTACGTAAAGCTCTGCTTATTTTATAACACGAATTTCAGTATTAATCTTCGCCGGTGGCGTTTTAAAGTCGTTGGCCTTTTTGGCTTGGCACCCCTTGCATAACGAATTAGGTACGCTTATCCATAAATCGGCGTGAAAACCGCCTTCAGAATTACGATTAGGTTATTTGTTAAATATTCCTCGCGTTGAGCGCCAAGATGCGTCACATTACGTGCAGTAATGTGACGCATTACGTACGGCTTTTGGTATTTATAAACGTAACGAGGATCAAAAGGAGCTATTCTGTAATAAGATTGAATATGAGTCATTTGCAAATTATTCCATCCATTCACTAATAGTGGTACGGGCGTTATTTTTGTTATAATTGTTTGTTGTTGAGTTTTATGCATACATATTTGGCATACAGTTAGGTACCGCCGCTATTTCTAGGAAATCTTTATCGCAACATTTGGCCACCATGTCGGGCGCCAAGATTTAAGTTCAAGAATATGAAGTCAATTTTATTGCAAGACGGTTTTTATGAGATCAACTGATAAGTAATTAATTTCTAATGAAAATCATTTCCGAAAAGAAAAACCCCTCAATAACACAAGAAAAGTAATGGGAATCGAAAGGAAATGTTTCCTTTGTTCTTGTTTTTTCGGCGGTAATTGATCAGATTGTAATGTTTACTGTAGAAAAAAGAAAGAGAACCGGTTGCAGAGTGGAACTCTGCGGTCTTCCTTACAACAGCTTATCGATCATATAGACATCGGTACGTGTTCTATTACTTTAACCACACTGCACCATATTTCTCGACAACGTGATTCTTCTATCTGCGGACATTTCCAAACAATTTATTGAACCTCACTGGCTCACCAGTAGCTCGTAAATTTATATAAATAGCGTGCTGGTTTATTTCTTCATTTCTCCTATCTCAATTTTGTTCTAATACAGTATCCTAGGGTTTTATTCTTTT
>SMLS01061798.1:0-23961 GCA_004785975.1 Popillia japonica
GCACCAACAGTGACGAGCGGAACTTTGTAACTGTGGGCAAAATAAACTGCGCGAAAATCCGAACTTTTTCAACTATGTGTTGTTTAGACGAAGTGAGTTTCCATAAAAATGGATTTCTCAATCATTATTAATTATTTTTCTGTCAGCATACATGGTCATTAAATGTATGGGGCGGTATTATTGGTAGTAGGTCCCTACTTTTTTGGCAGTCATTTAAATGGGGATGCGTATCTCTATTTCTTAGAAAATGTGTGTTACTAAACTTTCTAAATGTAATACCTGTCGAGGGAGGTAGAATATGGTTACAGCACGATGGCGATGAATTTTACGTTTTTATAAAAAACGACTTGAGATACAGACATATTAACCAAATTTGTCCATAATTAAGATCTGCATCCGTTTATGTAAAAATATACATCTTGCGTCTGGATGTCTTTTGTCAGGATAGTTTTGCGCATAATACAAAGGTCATCATGAATACATGTTCTTTATTAGAATAATTCGTGCCGTGAAATAGACTTAAATATAAATTCAACACTTGTTACACATTCCAACTTTTTATGAGTATTAATATACTTCATAGTATTTATATTTTCACATTTTATTCAATCTTAGCAGATTTGATACCAGCGTATATACAGATTTCAATAATGCATTTCGTATACATTTTTTTGGATTTTGCTATTTTTGTCAAAAACGACTACAGATAGTTATAGGAACATATTAACAATAATTGTTCTTAATTAAGATCCGCATCCGTTTATGCAAAAATATACAGTGTCCGATTTAAAAAAAAATAAAAAAAGTCTAATTCTAAATCATCTGATATTTTTAAATACCCACAGACATCTATACCTGTTTTTTTTAGTAAAAGGACCTAATCGAAAATAGCACGCCAAAATATACTCTGACGATTGGTTTGTTGTCGGTCATGTTTACACTGCCAGTGATTTTAACGACGCCATGTTGTAGATTGGTACAGCTGATTGAGTAAATATTTCGTTAAATATTTTTCTATTATTTTTTGTATTTGTACTACGTTTAAACAAGAAAATCATCTTTTTTAACTATGTGCTTGTAAAAGTATGTTACATCAATTTTAAAGTTCTAAAATACAAATTTTATGTTAAGATATATTAATACTACAAATATAATGCAAATAACAAAATACATATTAAAATGATTGTGTACTTTTTTTTATAAATGTGTTGTATACGCCAAATTTATTTCAATATCCAAATGTAAATCACAAGCACTTGATTTCATTGTAATTCATCATTTAAATTTAGCGCCAAAATAGCTGTCAGTTTAATTTGCCAAATGTGAAGCGGATTTTATCATTTGGTCTTCTTAATAAAAAACAAGGTATAACCGATGTTGATATGCTCATGTTTATAGAACGGGGTGCCCGAGGTGGACTATTCCAGTGCTCAAAACGCTCTGCTGCTAATAATAAATACTTGCCAAATTATCAAAGTAATAAACCATCTACATTTTCTTAAAAACATAGCCGCCGATAGTTCTGTAGGATATATTCTTGAAGTTAATTTAGAGTACCCTCAGAATCTACACGACATACACAAGGATTTACCCCTCTGTCCAGAACACCGCACCACAACAAATTTTAAAGCAATAAAATTATTGGCAACTTTGTACAATAAGGAGCGATACGTGATGCAATATTGAAATCTGCAGCAAGCATTAGCAAATGGGCTTATTCTCACAAAAATTCATCGGGTATTAAAATTTAAGCAAGCAGAATGACTTGAAGCGTACATCGATTTAAATACGAAATTAAGGGTAGCAGTAAGGTAAGTGCACGCCACTGTGTGAATAAATAGTGCGTTTTATCTACTCCGTTATAAAGTTCGAAATTCGGGCCATAACGAGGAAAAATAAACGCAAAATTTGTTAATAGTGAAAACTTAAACCGATACCACAGTGTAACTGAAAGAAAGTTAAAAAAAAATTAGATTAAGAGCAGATAATCCACAAACTAAACGTAAAGTGAACCGTTAGAAGCCGTCTTGGTGGAGGTTGTTCATCCGAAAGGTCGACTTGTGAGCTCTTCCGGCGCCAGAGATAGGCAACACAGATTATATTACAGATTAATTCCAGCGGCGGAGAACGTAGTGGGAATAAAATGCCAGAAATAAATGAAGCAAAATTAGACGCGATTATAAATATGATGACGACTTTTATGGAAGAATTCCGAGAAGCAAGGGAACAATATAAGCAACAATTTCAACAGTTAACCCAAATAAACAGCACACTACAGGAAGAAAATAACATGAAGAAAGAATTAATAGATTTGAAGCAAAGAATTGACAAAATTGAACGAGAAAAAAGGAGAAACAACTTAATTGTCACGGGTATGACGTTGAAACATCACGGAAATCCGAAAGAAGAAATAGAACACTTTGTTAAGACACACTTAAAACTAGCTATTAAAATGAAAGAGGCATATGCAATTGGAGAAAGAGCTTGTATTTTGGAAATGGATAACTTCGCAGATAAGAAATGTATTTTAGAAAACAAGAAAAAATTAAATAATATAGTAGGACCAAGAGTATATATAGATAATGATAACACCAAACGAAAGAGGAATACAAAAAGTCATCAAAATAAAAGCAAACGAAGAAAAAGGTAATGGTAATAGAGTAAAAATAGGATACAGAAAACTATTTATTAACGACAAGCGATTTATCTGGTGTGATGAAAGAAATATGTTGATAGAAGCCACTCATGTTCCAAAAAACTAAAGAAGAATCTACCTGAAGGAATTAAGAAGACGACATTGGCAAAGAAAAAAGATAAAAAGGAAGATAAAAACAAACAACTTAAAAAAGTTAATAGTAAAAGCGAAAATGTTATAGAATTGGGAACGTGGAATAATAAGAAGTATGAACGGAAAAGAGCACGAACTCATAGAAGAGTTTGAGAAAGCCGAGCTTGACATATTAGTGATTACGGAAACTAAGAAAAAAGGCAGAGGAACATTTGAAATGCATGGACACATGGTAATATATAGTGGTGCCGAAACAACAGAAAGAGCAGCAGAAGGAATATCCTGCATCATAAAACAAAAACATATCAATAAAGTGCAATGTTGGGAATTTGTATCGTCAAGAATTTTAAAAATAAAAATGAACTTCAACCAAGAAATTTCTGCAACAATAGTTATGGTCGAAAATGGGACAGCTAAAAACAAGGAAAGATTCTGGGAAGAATTGTCCGATACGATAGAAAACGAAGATGTTAATAGCAGATGATTTCAATAGCCGAGTGGGGAAACGAACTCGAACAACAACAACAGAATACTAAGAATAATAATGGAGATAGAATGTTGAATTTCTGTTTAGAAAATAATATGATTATAGCAAACACATTCTATGAACACAGAGATATACACAAATACACACGAGAAAGTAGAAGCCAAAACGAAAAGTCCATAATAGACTATATATGTACTTGTAAGACGAGAGCACAGGAAAAAAATTCTTGACGTTAAAGTTAGAAGAGGCGCGGAGATCTACAGCGACCACTATTTGTTAACAGCAAAACTGAGAATACAGACAAGACGTGAATCAAAGAACAGAAACAGCACCCAAGCATATTAACGAAAATATAAGATCATATAAATTGCAAGAGTTGGAAACAGCATGAAAAATTAAAAGAGAGGTAGAAACGGACATTACTACAGCAACAGGATACCTTAGATCTAGAACAAATGTGGGATACTTTAAAAACTGTATATTAAGAGCAGCAAAGAAAACATGCGGATCATCCAATATAAATAAAAGTCGAAAGCAATCACGATGGTGGAACCAAGAAATAAAGACAGAAGTAAAAAACAAAAAAATACTATGGAAACAGTATCTGAGTAATCGGTCAGAAAACACTCACGCTAGATATAAAATCAACGGATAAAAGTGAAACAGCTGATACTACAAGCCAAGACAACCACATGGGAAGACTTTCGCAACAAACTAGAGAGTGACAGTAGGACAAATCAAAAGTTGTTCTATAAAGTCCTAAAAAACATAAGAAAGGGAAAACAAGGGATAATTAAACATGTCAAATCGAAAGATGGGAGATTACTAACAGAAGACAAAGATATTATGTCCAGATGGAGAGAGTATTTCCAAGAATTATTAAGCACCGATACACAAACATTAAACACAAGTGATGAAACAACAGAGGAAGACACACAGGACTACATTCAGGAAGATGAAATTAAAGATGCAATAGCGCATATGAAATTGTATACAGATCGTTGCATCGCAAGTGCCGTCAAAATATTATATCGATAGTTGAACGGTATGTCCTAGGCCGCGTTCCGAGACGTGCATTCTATGCGCTGCATGCATAGAAGAACAGAGAAAATTATGTGCGTTCCGAGACGTTCAATCTATGCGCTGCGCGCATATAGCCACGCATAGACTGCATTACCTTTTTTCCTATGCGTTGTATGTCTCCTTCTAGCCTCAGACAGGGTCACAACCTATTTGAAAATGGTTTCGCGGCAAAACTTTCTATGCGCGCATTACGTTAAATCGGAACGATTTTTCGTTGCATCAGTCGCATATAACGCAGTATGCACAATTCGGAACACGGCCTTAGTTAAGTCCATATGCCGCGCCGGCGCCGATACATGTTGCAGAGAATACGTATGAATATTTGGATATTTGCAGTCTCCAGTTAGGCATTGTAGAAGATAGTTGTCTCATATGTTCTAGCGCTTTACGATATTTTATTACATTTTCATTTTTTTATTATTTTTGTTGAAACAATATTCTTTTGATTTGCATTTTCTTATTATATCCTAATGTGTTAATTGTCGTCGTTTCTATTAGGTTTTCTGCAGAGTTTAGTGTAAGATACATACATAAGTATTTATTTAGTTTGTTAGTTTGGTATTTATATGTTATAAAAATAATGGATGTTTATAATCTGGTTCAAAGAAAACAAATTATTAAGTGGTATCATCAGGAAATACCCTTAAGGCAAATAATAGAGCGCTTTTATGAGAATTATCAATCACGACCCGCTCTAAAAACAATTCAGCGAATAATAAATAATTTTGAAAGATTGGGCTGTATTATGCCGAACAAGCACAAACGTAATAGGCCGCCATTTGTTCGCCAAGACGAAAGAAATCTTTTAATTTGTGCCAGTGTCGAACAGAACCCGAAAATATCTTCATTGGGTATTAGTGAGCAGGTGGATATTTCTAAAAGCACAGTATGCCGTGTATTAAAGAAAAATAAATACCATGCCTACAGATTACAGAAAACAAATGAAATATTTCCCGAAGATGAAGAAGAGAGAATGGAATTTTGCGAAAATATGATGCATATTTGCAATCAAAACGCAAATTTTATTGCAAATATATTATTTACGGACGAAAGTACTTTCCCGTTGCACGGAAGACATAATCCCGCTGTACCTCGACACTGGGCAAGAGAAAACCCGCACCTAACATACAATGCTAGAACTCAGTATCCCCAAAAATTAAACGTTTGGGCGGGATTACTTGGAGAGCATAAAATTAGACCATTTTTTATAGATGGCAATTTAACAGGCGAGAAGTATCTTAACTTGCTCCAGAATCGAATTATCCCACGCCTCCACGAATTGGCGCTCAACTTAGATAATATATGGTTTCAACAGGATGGGTGTCCCGCTCATAATAGTAGAGTTGTACGGGAATATCTTCATAATGTATTTCCAAACCGTGTTCTAAGTATCTGGGGAACTATTCGCTGGCCACCTAGATCACCAGATCTCTCCCCTAATGACTTTTTCTTATGGGGATACATGAAAACTAAGATCTATACATTTGAAAACGATAGACCAAACAATTTGGCAGAATTGCAACAAAAAACTATTAACACTTTTGATGACATTCCTCCAGCAATTTTACAGAATGCGCAACGAGGCTTCTACGCTCGTTTAGCATATTGCTTTGAGGCGACCGGAAGACGTTTCGAGCATTTATTGCATTAGAAAAGTGGTCGCTTTTATGTTAACTTATAAAATAATAATTTATGACTAATAATAGATTCCTTCTGTTGTAATATATGCATATTTTTTTAACGTTTATTCCTGCAAATATGAGAATATTCATTTTTTATTTAGCTACTAATTACAGAATTTAAATTTCATTATTTTACTGTGAATTGTTGTAATAATACATAGTACCATGAGATCATTTAAAAAATGACTTAAGTATGCCTTGGACAGAAAGTCACATTTGGTAGCACTGACTTTAATTTAATTAAAGAATTACAGTAGAATATATGTCACTTAATTTGACAGATCTATAAATTTATTTAAGATATTTCTGATTAGCCTTTTGTGCGTTCCATAAATAATGTTCGAACAAGAACATAAAGTTTTTATTGTGGAGAGTTATTTTAGGAATGGAGTGATTAATGATGGACAGTGGTCATATTCTATTCCTTCGTGTATGCAAGAGTTTCGTGATAGATATCCATATTTTCCAGCAGACTACCATACACTGTTGACTAAAATACAGAAGGTTATTCGTACGTTTAGAGAAACGGGTAGTGTATCCCGAAAACCAGGTAGCGGTCCACCAACCAAACGAACAGCAGAGGTTATCCAAGATGTTGAACAGCGCATGCAACAGTCTCCTAGAAAACCTATTCGGAGACTTGCAGAGGAAGTTGAATTATCCTACGGTACTTGCCAGAAAATTCTTAAAAAAGATTTGCACATGTTTCCCTACAAAATAACTGCAGTGCATCAACTCCTTCCTCGAGATTCTGGTTCCCGAATTACCTACTGTCAATGGTTTTTAAATAATTTTAATGGCGATATTCTGGATAGGTCCTTTTTCTCAGATGAAGCGTGGTTTCACCTATCTGGGTATCTTAATAAACAAAATATGCGAATATGGGCTACCAATAACCCTAATGAGTTTATTCAAACTCCTTTGCACTCTCAAAAGGTTGGGATATGGATGGCAGTATCACGGAGACGCATTGTTGGCCCTATATTTTTTCAAGATACAATAAACGCAGAACGTTATCGAAATAATTTGTTACAACCTTTTATCGAACAGCTGCATGATGACGAATTTTTGCACGGGTATTTCCAGCAGGATAATGCTACCGCACACACTTCTCATGAAACGATAGCATATTTGAGTGAATTTTTTGATAATAGAATTGTAAATTTTCCTGCAAGATCTCCAGATTTAACCATTATGGATTATTTCATTTTCCCATATCTGAAAAATGCAGTATTTAAAAACCCAGTTCATACGTTAGAGGAACTTATGAATGCAATTACCAATATGTGCAACTCAATCACTCCTTTAATGCTCCAAAGTGCATTTGCAAATATGACGCGTAGAGTTAATTGCTGTATAGAAGCTGCAGGATCGCATTTTGAGCACTTATTGTAATTGGTTAACAGTGTAATTTTCAGTTTTTGAATAAATATCCTTTCGTTTGATTTTCTTAAAAATTCAATTATGTTTTTGATGTCTACATAAAATTAACCTCCTTTCGATAATATCAAACAACTGTCAGTGTTGTTCTGACAGCAGTATTTTAAAATCAGTGCTACCAAATGTGGATTTCTATCCAAGGCATACTTAAGTCATTTTTTAAATGATCTTATGGTATTACTATTCTCCACATAGCTTTAATATTTTACATTTTTCATTCGTCATAAACATTTTCTTACAATACATATTCTGTGCACAAGTTCGCTATTCTTGTTATAGCTACATATTTAGTTTTTAAGAGGATAAAAACAGCGGGCACATTGTGCACGTTAAAGAAAATTTTATCATATGAGTCTACCTACATTACTTATAATTCATACCACCGGCGCAGCTATGCACGTACATACATACTACAACGCTAAGACCTGCTCAACGAAGTAACACGTCAATCGGAGCGAGCGTTTGACGGCACTTGCGATGCAACGATCTGTATACATTCCACTGTGAAACTTGTGACACATTGAGAAGGTAGATATGGAGCAGAAGCGTTAATAGCAAAACCGAATTTTAAATCTTCTGCGATCTTTGATGACGATTTAGTGGCGATCAAATTAAATAAAACCGAAGTTTATTTCAACAAACCGATATGTTGGCATGTGCATTCTAGACATATCAAAATTAAAACTTTACGATTTTCATTATTCTTATATGCTGAGTCGATTTGGAGATAAGGCTCAAGTTTGCTAAACCGCTACAGATTCGCTGATATACGGGGTAGAATGTGACAATTTATATCAAGTAATACGACAAGATGCCTGCGAATATTTTGATACAAGTGACTATCCCGAAGATAATATTTACAACATCCCTCGTGTAAACAGAAAAGCCCTTGGTTTTATGAAAGATGAAAATTCGGGAAAGGTAATGACAGAATTTGTAGGATTACGATCTAACACTTTTGTGACAATCGGCTTATTAGCACTAACAGCTGGCCGCCAAGATCTCCAGATCTTACCCCATTAGATTTTTTTTCTGTTTGGTTATTTGACGAATAAAATATTTACTAATCGGTTGCACACATTAGACGAACTGAAGGAAGCTGTGAGAATAGCAATAGGCAAAATTGGACCAGAAATGTTGCAGAATGTATTCGAAGGTATAAAGAGAAGAATCGACACATGATTACTTAACAATGGAGGTCATATTTATTATAATTTGTAAATAAAATTTATTTTATTGATAACCTTACTGTTAGTATACACCGCACCGCACCGTGTCGAAAGTTATCGGTGCACTATTGCTATCTTAGTTATTTCTGTTGCTACGATTTTAGTTAAATCAGCAAATTTTTAGTTTTTAATGCCGATTACTATGGAGTTCTTGAACAAACAATTGAATAACGCATTCACGAGAAATTTCGAAATTTATAATTTTTTTAAATGGAACCCCTGTATTATTTGTACATATTTTGATCACCATAATATTTTGAACAAAAAAATGTCCAGTACATAACTATTCTTTAGGTAAAAATAAACAAATGAGAAACGTTCAAAATTAAAAAAATATATTAACGTATAATTCTGTGTAGGTGATGGAAAATCATAATAACAGTCCAATAAAAACAATAAACACATAATCAAATAATTTTCGTTTTGCCTAACTCGATAAATGTTCGAAGACCTTGCAGCGGTGTTCAATGCATTTCTCGGCTCTCGCAATAACGCTGTGTGTGGCTTTTTTTTACGAATAATAAAGCAGTTCTGTTTGTTTTTAATTGTCAAAGACATACAGGGTGTCCGCGATATACAAAGCATCCTTTTAAGGGATGATAGCTACTACGATTTAGAAACAAAAACATATAATACACCTTGGGTCTATCTGTAAGCGTAAACGAGAAAAAAATTATTTCTAAAAAACCTTATTTGGTCAAACTGTACAAGAAAACTCATCCATATATAATAAATAACCAAAAAACCATATCAAAAATTTAGGGTTGAAAATAACTGAAAACAACCATGAGAACGAATTATTTCATACTTTGAAATTGAAGCGTGGTGTCATTTGTCTTTCACCATACTGTACCCGTATGCAGTTAGAAGCGCAGATGCATACCAAGCATCATCTGTTTATACGACCTTGAACTTGTATCGTACGAAGTCGATGGCCATATGTTTTAAAATAAAGGTACCTTTGCGGTTTTTTAAATAATGTTATGACAATAAAATCGATGTTATGTTGAAGTTAGAGTGAAAAGGGCGTATTTAATAGCAGCCTCCGATCGGTAAATGAAAATTTAAGTTGAGGGAAAGTCGCATTGAATGAAATCAATGTAATTACTGCAATTATGTTACGGCGCTTTAAGCTCTTTCGTAAAGACTACTGCAAAATTGAGTTCTTTTCCTTTATTTATGATAAATTGGTGGTGCTAAAAAGGACTTTTTTGAGAGACAGGAGAAAATGTATTACAGAAAAGGCTCGATGTGTTGCCCATTTTCAAGAACACACGCCTGTAATCGTCGTAAATCTTGCACTAATCAGCTGCCGGTGTACAATATGCGTCGAAGTTTGTGACATGAGAAATAATTTTTTTCTCGTTTACGCTTACAGATAGACCGAAGGTGTATTATATGTTTTTCTTTCTAAATCGTTGTAGCTATCATCCCTTAAAAGGATGCTTTGTATATCGCGGACACCCTGTATGTCTTTGACAATTAAAAACATACAGAACTGCTTTATTATTCGTAAAAAAAAGCCACACACAGCGTTATTGCGAGAGCCGAGAAATGCATTTCACTTTTAGGCAAAACAATGTAATAATATGCTCATTTACGTTGTCAAAAACGTACAGATTTTAAGTCTCTTTAGTATAGTCGGTTATTTGATTTAGTCTTGTGGAGTGTTCTTATAATTGAAATCATTAATTCCCCCATATTTATTAAAACTAATGCCGTTTATGCATTCAGAAAAGTGTGATATTTTAGTCATATCTGATTTTTAGAAAACACTGAAAAAATACGTTTCGTTCTTCTGAAAACACATATGTATGTGAATCGTCGATCACCAAACCAGTTCTATTTTCTAAGATTGTATAGAAAATAGAATACATTAAAGATACGAAGAAATAAAAATGATTTTATAATAGACGAAGAAATAGAAGTAAACGTGTTGGCTTTTTTTGAAACCAATCCAGAAAAATCCATACGAAATTCCACCAGAGAATTAGATTTGCAAAAGAGTACAGTGCATGCCATTGTAAAAAGACACAGGTTGTGTCCGTATAAGAACCACAAAGTTCAGGCTTTACTTTCCGGCGGTGCAGAAACAAGATTAGTTTTCTGTAGTTGGTTGAGAAATATTTGTAATGCACGTCCAGATAACTTTAATTATATTCTATGGTCTGATGAATCTAAATTTTCAAATTCAGGTATTATTCATAAAAATTTTGGGATCAAATTAATTTAATTTTTACAATTTAGGAATGTGCAATAAGAAAAATCAACATTATTGGAGTAGAGAAAATCCTCTGAGAGTAGATCCGTGCAATCCGCAACACCGGTTTAGTTGATATGTGTGGTGTGGATTAATGGGTAACAGAGTTATTAACAGAAATTCTGGATGATCTTTTAGATGATATTCCACTGCTTCATAGGCTCCGTATTTATTTTCCACAGGATGGGGCACCAGCTCATAATTTCGCTAATACTAGTAAATTGTTAAATAATACATTTAATCAAAATAGGGACCAACGCGCCTATTCGTTGGCCTACACGCTCTCTTGACTTGACACCTCTCGATATTCATGTTTGGGATTTTGTGAAGAATGAGGTTTACAAGCAGCGACATCAAAATGTGATGGAACTTGAAAATAGTATTAGGCAAACGTTAAGTAATATTTCTGGTCGAACTATTAGAAAAGGCACATAAAGCGTTATCGCGAGAGCCGAGAAATGCATTGAACAACACGGAAATGTCTTCGAACATATGCTGAGTTAGGGAAAATTTTGTAATAACAAAAGATGATTAGTGTGTTTGTTGTTTTTATTCTACTGTTAACGTAATAGTTTATTATGATTTTTCATCACCTACATAGAATTACATGTAAAATTTTTTAAAACTTTGAACGCTTCGTAAAATAGTTATGTACTGGACATTTTTTGTTCAAAATATTATGATGATCAAAAATATGTACAAATAATACAGGGGTTCCATTTAAAAAAAATATAAATTTCGAAATTTCTCGGGAATGCGTTATTCAATTGTTTGTTCAAGAACTTCATAGTAATCTGAATGTGCAAACGGCATTATTTTTAATAGATACGGGGGATATAATTATTATAATTATAAGAACACTCCACAAGATTAAATCAAATAACGGACTATTCTTAATAAACTGTTTTAATAATTAACCCTGCGAAAGAGACTTAAAATCTGTACGTTTTTGACAACGTAAATGAGCATATTATTACATTGTTTTGCCTAAAAGTGAAAGAAGCCTACTATTAATAATGTGTATTTGACAATTAAAAACAAACAGAACTGCTTTATTATTCGTAAAAAAAGCCACACACAGCGTTATCGCAAGAGCCGAGATATGCATTGAACACCACTGCAAGGTCTTCGAACATTTATCGAGTTAGGCAAAAGGAAAATCATTTGATTATGTGTTTATTGTTTTTATTCGACTGTTATTATGATTTTCCATCACCTACACAGAATTATATGTTAATATATTTTTTAAATTTGGACCTTTCTCATTTGTTTATTTTTACCTTAAGAATAGTTATGTACTGGACATTATTTTGTTCAAAATATTACGGTGATCAAAATATGTACAAATAATACAGGGGTTCCATTTAAAAGAAATATAAATTTCGAAATTTCTCGTGAATGCGTTATTCAATTGTTTGTTCAAGAACTCCATAGTAACCAGCATTAAAAACACAAAAAATTTGCTCATTTAACTAAAATCGTAGCTACAGAAATAACTAAGATAGCAATAATGCACCGATAACTTTGGACACCCTGTATATTATATTCAAAAAATAATTATAAAATATATCTTTACATTTGGATTCTAAAATAAATTCAAATTTCATCCTGAGTAATTCAGATATTGACATGTAATACAGTGGCGGACATAAGTTAAGCACCTGCACCTACTTTTATCCTATTCGGCCGAATACAGAATATCAAGGTAGTATTCGGCCGGATACTGAATACTTTTAAGTAAGATGTTTTGTTGTAGTCAGGTAATTGATAAAATAAAAATATATTTATTTTATAATAATATATTTTCCTGATAATCATTAAAGTAGTATAAGTGCATAAACAACTTCGGTATTATAAAAATTTACATAAAACGATCAAATAAATGTGCACTTGAATTACGTAATGAAAATTATGGTTCAGGAAGACTAATTTCTCTGCATTTTTAGGCAGTAGTTTAGGTACTTCTTTTTACTCGTTCATGCGCCAGCCGAATACTTTTGCCTAATATTCGGCTATTCGGCCAAGAAGTACGCAGAATATTCGGCATTCGGCGTGTGGCCGAATATACTATTCGTTGCAAGTCTAATAATTATCAAAGACTGTTAAAAACAGTAGATGATGTAAGATATCAAGATGTATAAAACCAACTCAAAACTCATTTATATAAGAATATTGGAAATATCAATAATAAATAACGGTTTGTTTATTAATAATAGCGCGACAAAAGTTAAACAACCATACAAAAATGAATATTTAGTAGCATAACCGTGGTTTTTTATTACTGCTGCGCATCATGGTGGCATTGATTCTATAAGGTTCTGTATTGTACCTTGACGAAATTCTGTGCATGCTCGCACAAGGGCCGAAAATAATTCGTTTTTATTTGAATATTTGTTGTCGTTTCTAATTTGTCGATAAAGGATATCTCAAAGGTTCTCAATTGGTTCAAGTCCGGTGACTGTGAAGGCAAATTGAGAACGGAAACGTTATGTTCTTGCAACCACGATTTCACCACTTTTGCCGTATGCTTTGGGTCGTTATCATGCTCATATACCCATCTTATAGGCATCTCTTCATCCGCGAATGGATACATGACGTTTTGCAATATGTCTCGATATACAAACCGATCCATTATTTCATATAACGGTTCAACACCATTGCCGGAAAAACACACATTACACTTCCACCCCAATGTTTTCCACTTGTGGTATAATATTTGGGATCAAGTATTTTGTTAACAGAGCGTGTTACGAGGCGCATACCATGATAATCTACCAGATTAAATTTAGATTCATCACTAAATAACACCATATTCCATTTTTGAACAGTCCACTTCAAATGCTCTCTTCTCTTCTGGTAGTGCTTCGTAGGCGTCCTAAACGTACTGGCTTAACTGTTGTATCTCTTTCGGTATATCGTTTGATGATACGTGATATAACTGATTTACTGATGACAAACAGTTTACTAAGAACGCTTTGAGCTTTTCCTTTCTGATGCATTTTCACAATTTGTGATTTTAAATCGTTACTATACACTTTTCGTGACATATTGAACAAATGCGTTATGTGACCACCGTACAGCACAATAGCCAATGCTACACTAACTTCTATAAGATTAAACGCAACTACATTTACTACTACTACTATTACAAACATAAATACAGATATCTGAGGGCATTAAAATTTCACACTATACAAAAATGTAGAAGCGGTATTAAAATCTTTGCTAGATTGTTACTTAAAAAGAATTTAACTCGATAGAACACCAATTAAAAATATAGAATATAAAAATCCAGATAATTTTGTTAATCTAGAACAAATTTATTTAGGTGCATTAGTTATGGGAAAAATAGCTAATAATACCCACAGGCTAAATATAAATGAACTAATGAACTTCAGACGGTGATTTTTCGATTTTTTTATTGAAAGGTGCCATCAAGAGGTTCGACCAAAGATCTATTATTCTCTTAAAACAAATAGAAAGGATTTCACCAATCGATGTGATAACGATAAAACATGAATCAATAGCACCTTTGGTAATTAATTTTCCAAATTTAGTTGGGAATCATTTAAATGAGATATGCAGAAAATGGCGAATGTTAAGAATCCGTCTCAATTTGGAGACTAGAGTGTCGAAGAATTTTCGAAAAAAATCTTCAGTCTTAAATCCGGCGACGACATGCTTATGTATCCAATTCCATGCACAACCTTAAGTGGCATTTTACATTGTAAGACACTTATGAAAGACAGCAGTCGTTTTAATTTTTTACTGAACAATGACTTATTGAAAAACTCGATAGATTGTATTAAGCAAACATTGAATTTATTAATTATGTACTTGCGTGTGTGGGCAGTTAAAATTTATTTATTATCTGTGTATGTATGTCTTTATTACATAGTTTATTTAAATGTAAAATTTAATATTAGAGTTAGGTTGTTATATTAAAAAAATATAAATGTATATTTTGCTTTTATCATTCGTGTAATCGTTTCTTTTTTTAATTTGGTATTATAACCTGTAATCTACAATCCGCATTTACTTACGTCTTCAAAATTGGCTAAAATGTTTAGGAAAATTTAGGGAATTTTTATACAAATATTTAGGGAATTAAAAAATTTTCCCCTGGCAACACTGGCGTCGCGGACAATCGTTCTCGATCGCCCGATATGTATAGGCAATAATAATGAGAAGCTCGTGCTCACATTGCGAAATCAACCTACGAACATTTAACTTCCGATCAATTTTTATAGAACGTATTATATTCACAAGTTGAGGTTGGCCTGTATTTCAATTTTTACATTTGAAAAACTTGTTGTCGAAAACTGACACGATGTGCCCCACACACAGCAACTAAATGCCGTTGCAGTTAATGCTCCAGACATGTAAATGCCACCTTTATGTGGTTCTTATGACTGATGACTTTGTTACGTTTTACGCTCATTGTGAACAGGTAAGTAATACACAGAAAAATATACGAAAAGACTGTAAAGATATCTGTGTTAAACTTAAATTTTAAAATGAAAAGTACCTATTTATTAATATGGGATTTTACTTTACTTATATTACCACTAGTAGTTATATTACGTATCACACAAAAAAACACCTCTAGCTCTAACTCTGTTTATATTCCGATTTTCATCCGACAACTTCTAAATAAGATGGTATAATGAGTACTATTGGGGGCTACACTAATTTTTTTTCCAACGCCATCCGCAATTGCTACCGATTGTCGATTATTTTCACATTACTGCGTATACGGTTGCCTTCCGTCATTGGGCGAAGACTTTTCTGAATCGCTTAATGCACAATACATATATGCATTAGATCCTCCATTATTTTAAAGTTACTTGTGCTATACTGTAATGTGCCGTAGCAATATAGGTTTAGAAATAAAACAGTGCGCACACGTAACTATAAAAAAAGAAATATATTTAAAAGCCAAAAAATCACAAGTGCTGTTTCAATTGATTATCGCCATGCTCGATACGATGCTGCTTATCGTGCCAGGGTGGCATTTAATGAAATTAAGTGTCAGGAGTTGCTTGCATGTCAACAGCTAATGAGAGCGCAATATATCATCTATTTTTTCGCGGCAGATAGTAGTATAACACAAGTATTGTGTTGTCGGGAAGTATTTTAATATTTATTTTCTCTTCTAAATTTACAACAAATGAATGTATTGTACATTAAATATTCACAAAATATATGATCCGCCCATGAAGAACAAGCAAGTTTCACCTTTTAAATAGTTACAACATCAAATTTTAATATTTGAACTACAAAGATTTAACATTTTGACAATTAAAAAGTTCCTTGTGCGTCGTATTAAGTATTGGCCAAAAACATGTTTTTAATAAGAAACAATGTTTTAACTTAATGCAGGAAATATAAGCAGTTTGTATAAGTAAAGAAGTCTTCGATATCATAAATACTGTCATTCATAGTACCTAAATTTAGATTGAATAGTATCATTCAATTTCTGATAGGACTACAACTGACGTCAAATGTCTTATTTACTTCTCACACGAATATACTTTTTAATTTCTTTTTATAGTTTAATACATTTATTTTTTAGAGACATAACTGTCGCTTTTTTACAGACTAATATCGTCAATATTTGTTTCAACGTGTATCAGAAGTATTAAATTAAAGTAAAATAAAACCGCAACATTTAACGTTAGAGCTCAAATATCATGTTCCATAACGATATCTAGTGTAGTTCTCCAAGTACATATACGAATAAACTGATTGTGTTATGTAAAACCAAATACTATCTAAATATATATACGTGCAAAGAATAGTTCCATTCGACAAATATAGAGGTCGCCGACAGTTGACTGTAGATAACTGTAGAAGGTGCGTGCGTCCAGAGAAATTTTGGATGTAATACAAAATGCATAGGCACAATCCGTAGACGTAAGTGACAGTTACAACTAAGAGAAATGTATGTAAAAATGACAGTTTTAAATGACATTTAACCTAAATGCTCTGGTGAGACGTTTATAATAGTACCAGGCATAACAGCGATTATTTGTCTAGACCGTTGGTTGCGTAGGTACGTCCCTTACTCCTCCCCTTTAAAACTATCACCGGTCCGAGGAGACTGTGTCGCCGCTCTATATTTGTCGAATGGAACTACACTTCTTTGACCATATTAATACTAGTATTATATATGGTAAAACATACGTTCACATCTAGACATTGTCGTAGTTTAGTTACTAATACGCCGCAATTACTTAAATAGACTACTAAAAGTGTACTTACGTTCTCCGTCATTTCCCATTTTTTGGATCATTTTTCTTAAAGGCTCTATAAATTTACTTAGTTGGCGAACTTTATCTCTATACGCTTGTTCATCTTGCATAGCCATAGGGCTTTGATTGGTTTGACCAGGAGTATTTAAAGAACTACTTGGGCTTGGTGCCATTCCTACTGATCTTTGGCCTCCCATTATATTTATTTGAGAACTTGGAGACGGCGCTAAAGCGGGTGAAGCAACCATTTGATTAGTGGCTTGTGGACCACCCATTCCAGCAGGAGACTGCACCGAAGGCGAAGGACTTTGACTAAGAAACTGTGTTGGAGTGGGATTTCGAGGAAAATTTGTATTAGGAGCACTCATTATCATGCCTTCACCAGACTTTCGTTGAATTGATTGCATCTGTCCCAACATTTGTGTTGACATTTGAGTAGCCATTTGTGGTGCCATTTGATTGGACATTGAGCCACCTATGGTAGACTGTAGACCTTGATTAATTTGATTAGTCAACTGATTAGTTATTTGGCCGCTTATTTGATTTGTTACTTGTCCTTGTAGCTGATTTGCTAATGTATTCTGCATCTGATTTGTCATCTGAGCTATACTTGCGTTTGGAATTTGACCTGCTATTGAATTAGATATTTGTCCGCCCAACTGATTTGAAATCGATCCACTATTTGGTGGTAAACCCATTGCCGGACGTGGTTGTATGGCGCCTTGCATTGATCCAGACATATTTCCAGGTATATTTCCTTGCATATTAACCATCGTGTTTGAGGGTCCTCTGTTTAGTGATTGTAGTAAATTGGTAGCAGGGGAAGGCATTTGCTGAGGACCACCCATTTGACCAGACTGTGTCATTCCTCCCATCATCTGATTATTTCTCGACCCTTGACTTGCTAAATTTTGAAGAGCATTAATAGGATCAGGCATTCCTGGTCCCACTTGGCAACCGCTGGGACCGATCATACCAGCACCCTTCTTCGTATCTATATATATAGTTTGTAATACGATATAAATAATCGGTAAATGAGAGTATAATATCCTTTCCCGGTTTACTTAAAAAAATATTTGTATAATATAATTTTATGTGCCTCATATACATACATATATACAATAAAACTTGTTTACATATTCTAATGATTTTGACCAAATACAAAAAATAAATAAAAATCAATTATTTTTTAGGTACCAACGCTTTTTTTTGTATCTACAAAATTTACCGTATATCTGTAAAATAAATCGAAATAGTTAATCAAGCTGGAGCAAAAAATATTGACTTTATACTACAGTTCCCATTATGTGATTTTCGGTAAACTATTTAGTAGGGGAAAATCATATAAAAATAAATATTTTAATCCAATTATACGGGGTGTCCATGAATATGTGGGCAATATCTCGGGTACATAAAGTTTATGTAAAAATAACACTGTATGTCTACACAGGGTGTCCCAGCTTTTAGTTTACAGGCATTATCTACGTTCATTGTATACTGCATGACATGGAAACTGCAACACCAAGAAGAGGTGCGAATTTTTTGACCAAACTTGGTAGAAATGTATAACTAGTCAAAGGCAATAATTGACTAAAATTTTGTTGCGATAGATCAAGTGGTCATGGCACATCTGACACTTCATTCAGTTTTCGCTGACATATGGCTGACATTAATGTGTGGTGTATTTATTGTTTGTTTCAAACTAATTTCAACGGTTTTGTCTTATTATACCTTTGTTTAACGTGTTTATGTTAATTAGAAATGGTTCTCTCCCGACTAAGTAGTCGGGATTGAAAAACAAGTTAGAATATATGTATGTTATTAGTCAAGTCTGTCAAATGTTAAACACTTTATTTGATATCTTTTATTAAAAACATTTATTACAAGCGTTACTCTGTGTTAATTTCTATCAGGTTATGGGCCCAGAATTGTAGAGGCATACCTGAGTAAAAAGTTGTTTTAAAAAAAGATATATCGTTGAAGCGAGGTGAGATTTGGTCATTTGTTGTCAAATCGAAACGGAATAGTAAAGTTTATCACTTGACTGAAATGGCATCTGAGAGCTCGATAAACATTGAAAAATTAAAAGGTAGCGAAAATGACCACACATGGAGATTCGCAATGGGAAACGTGTTGGATTTCTGTGGATTAGATAAATGTATTACTAACCCATGTACCGAAACGGAGGAAGTGAAATTAAGGAAAGCGAAGGCACGCATCGTTCTGTCAATTGACGAATCCTTGTATGTACACATACAAACCTTGTCTACCGCAGCACAAATATGGAGTGCATTAAAGGAGCTGTATGATAATCGTGGTTTAACTAGGCAGAAAGGGTTGCTACGGAAGTTAACAATTCGCCTGGAGAATTGTAGCTCGATGGCAAACTATGTAAATGAAATTATCGGTACAGCAAATAAGTTGAAAGGTGTTGGCTTTGATATCACCGATGAATGGATAGGAGCTATTATACTGGCAGGTTTAAACTTTAATGATATACGAAAAATGAATGGGCAAATAGTAACTGATATGAACCTTTCGAAGACAAATAGCATGTCAATCAATTGTGAAGTTTGTGCGGAAGGTAAACAAACCCGACTACCTTTTAAGCATGTTAGCAAAAGGGCTAAAAACTTGCTAGACTTAATCCATACCGACTTATGTGGCCCGATGGAGATGGCATCAATAGGTGGAGCTAGATACCTACTTTCTAACATTTATCGATGATCATTCTCAGAAGGTATTTGTGTACAGTGAAACCTGTTTAAAACGGAATCGACTGGGACCAAAATATTTTCCTTTATACACAGGTTTCCGTTTTACTCAGGCTATTATACATATGTATTAAAATATGAAATTCTAATGTTTCATTCAACCGTCCAATCTAAAGTATACCAACGCGTGAAATTCCAAAATTTTAACGAATTTGCTAAAGTTCTAAGACAAAATAGGCAAGTATCTAGATCATATTGCAGAGAAAGGAACATATTTATACATACATACATACCTATTTTATTTTATTGATATAAATATATGTAACAACAACGTTACTTTATCAACGTCCGACAAAAGATCGAACATGTGTGCACAACTATGTGTATTCCCTTGTATTCCGTCTTCCTATTGAGTCCTATTGAGATACATTTTTCAATAGACAAAGTATTCCTTCATAGGTGGCCGTCAGAAATGGTCTGTTTTCTAATCGTAAATCAAGCCAAGGACCGTTGCCGGTCATTTGAAGTATGTAAACTCTGTTATTTATGGTGGAAACCGATTCCGTTTTATGGAGGTTCACAATACTTTTTGGTCTAAATTTATTAGTACGGTTTCGCGTTAAACAGGTTCCGTTTTAAAAAGGTACAGTTGCTATATTTTTTTACGAGGACGATTCCGGACTATGAAAATTTTCCGCCTTAAACAGTTTTCCGTTTTATCAAGGGTCCGTCTTAGGCAGGTTTCACTGTATATCTTAAAATCTAAAGCAGACGTGTTAGACGTGTTCAAAGAGTTTAAAGAAATGGTTGAGACACAAACAGAACGCAAAACAAAGATTATACGTACGGATAATGGCACAGAATATTGCAACTGGGATTTTAACAAATTTTGTGCAAAGTATGGTATTATCCATCAAACCACAAATGTGTATACGCCACAGCAGAACGGTGTCGCGGAACGAATGAACCGCGCCATAGTGGAACGTGCTAGGTGTATGATCTTTGATGCGAAACTAGAGAAACGATACTGGGCGGAAGCTGTAAATACAGCTGCATATCTAATAAATAGATCGTTTAATTCGGTATTAGGCGACAATACGCCAGAAGGAATTTGGGTTGGATCAAAGGTAGATCTAAGCAACATAAGAATTTTTGGATCATCTGTTATGGTGAACGTACCCAAGCCACGCAGGCAGAAATGGGTTCGAAAGGCAAGAAAACTGGTTTTCGTAGGATACAGTGACAGTACCAAGGGATATCGATGTTTAGACCCCACAACAAACGAAGTGATAACGAGCCGGGACGTAATCTTCTTGGAGACCAAACCAGCAAACATCGAGGATATTGAAGATCTTCAATCGATTCTGACAGATAGTTTGTCCAACGAAGAGAACAACGAGAATGAAGGGGATCCAAACGATGCATACAACGTACCAGAGCGGATGGTGACGCAGCCAACTGAGGTTCACGATGAACGCAACGTACCAGAATGGAACGTTCGACGCTCAAGTCGGATACCAAAAATCATGAAATCGGATGATTATATACAGGTACCGGCGCGCTCTTATTGTCACCCGACATTGCACGAGACAAGCACGGCAAGTAATTGGGAGATAGGCGCGTACGATGGGCGAGTGTTCCTTTATCATCCACTTCATCATCATATGCATCTTGGACTGATATTTAAGGTTTGCAAGTATGATAAATAATGTGTTATAGTTAGTTATAGTGAATAGATACTGCAGACAGCTTACAGTATAGCGCGACATGAGCGCGGTAGTCACCCAGTAACTTCACGAGCTCGTGCAATATCGGAAATCGGGTGACCATAGAAGCCTGCCGGAACCGGTATATGTCGCCAGTGCAAGTGAGTCGGATAACGATCCAACTACAATCACAGAAGCACTGTCATGTAACGATCGCAAAGACTGGGAAACGGCCGTACAAGCTGAATTACAGTCATTAAGGGATAACAACACATGGACATTGGTAGAATTACCGAAGAGACGCAAAGCAATTAGAAATAAATGGGTTTTTAAAACCAAATATGATGACAACGGGCACGCAATACGACGAAAAGCTCGACTGGTCGCTAAAGGTTGTTCACAACAGCCGGGTGTCGACTATACCGACACATACGCACCAGTGTCCGCTACACATCTATTCGTTTTCTAATTGCACTTGCCGTCAAAAATGGTCTAAAAATAGATCAAATGGACGCCGTTACAGCATTTTTGCAAGGTGACCTTGCGGAAAAGATCTACATGGAACAACCTGATGGATATGACGACGGAAGTGGTAGGGTGTGTCGATTGAATAAAGCACTTTATGGTCTGAAACAAAGCAGTCGTCAGTGGAATTTGAAGTTAGACCAAATGCTAAAGTCATTCGGACTCATCAAATCCCAAGTGGAACCCTGTATATATTTTTCGGAGAAATCGCAACTGATTGTAGCAATTTATGTTGATGATCTTCTGATTTTTTGGAATGACATCAATGACCGTGATAATTTAAAAAAGGCTCTGAGTGAAGCTTTCCATATGAAGGATATAGGTAAAGCAAAACACTGCATTGGCCTGAATATTACATACGATGACGAGATTAAAGCGATCTCACTAGATTAGTCAAAATATATTAAGGAAATATTGGCTACGTTTGGAATGGCAGCATGTAAGCCGGCAGCCACTCCCGGTGACCCAAGTCAGAGGTTATCCGTTAGGATGTGCAACACAGATGAAGTAATAGAGAATGTTCCGTATCAGGAAGCCGTAGGTAGCCTCCTATACTTGGCACAAGGCACAAGACCGGACATAGCACATGCCGTAAACGATGTAAGTCGCTTCAATTCCAATCATGGGAAAGCTCATTGGCAAGCAGTGATGCGAATTTTTAGATATTTGAAAGGAACAGTAAATTTAAAACTTCGCTATGATAGCAATAAAGAATTAATTGGCTATTCGGATGCAGATTGGGCTTCGGATGTCGATAAGCGGCGTTCATGTACCGGATATGTATTCGCAATGAGCAGTGGGGGCAATATCATGGTCGAGTAAGCGACAACCGACTGTGGCATTATCAACAGCCGAAGCTGAGTATATGGCCTTGTCTTCGACCATTCAGGAAGCAATGTGGTTGAAACAGCTTGCCCAGAACTTGGATACAAGTTTCAAGACTAAGCCAACGACCATCGTATGTGACAACCAAAGCGCAATTAATTTAGCTATCTGATGGATATCGAGCTAGATCGAAGCATATAGATGTTCGACATCATTTTATTAGAGAACGGGTAGAAGACCATGCTACCAACATTATGTATGTCCCAACACAAGAAATGGTGGCCGACAGTCTTACTAAAGCTGTTCATAAAAGAAAGGCGCAGTTTTGTGCTATAGGGATGGGGCTAGTTGATAGTAATGAAACCCAACATTAACATGTTTTAGTTTTCATTAAGTGGGAGTGTTAATTAGAAATGGTTCTCTCCCGACTAAGTAGTCGGTGATTGAAAAACAAGTTAGAATATATGTATGTTAATGTGTTAATTTCTATCAGTTTAACGAGTTTTATTATTCCTAGAGTGCGGCAACGTGGAAATTATCGCCCATTAAGCGCATTCGACAGAGGTCGAATTGTTGGTTTGCGAGAAGGTGGTTTTTCATACAGGGGAATTGCAAACCGCCTTAACCGGAACCAATCCACCATTATGCGCTGTTATCAATCATGGACTAGGGAGGGTCAGGAAAGACGCCAAAGAGGAACCGGAGGCCGAAGAAGAACTAATGAGATACAGGACCGCCGCCTTCGCCTAATGGCACTAAGAGACAGGTTCTCCAGTACCAGCTCAATTGCGGACGTGTGATTAGGTAATCAAGGTCGTCCTGGAACCCTTCGAACCGTTTATCGTCGAATTAGGGGTTTCGGCTTACAATCTTGTCGTCCACATCTTGTGTTACCACTTATGGCTCAACACCGACAGCAACGTTTGGAATGGTGTAGATTGCGAATGCATTGGATCGTAGAGTGGCAA
>ML217664.1:11701-25725 GCA_004785975.1 Popillia japonica
AGTTTGATAGGCCTCATACAGAGGCATTTTGGTGTCATTGGAACTGTGCCATTAGAGCACCCATTCGGATGAATCCGAATGTCAAACAAGAAGCGAGAACCCAACGACCATACGAGCTCTAGTGACAGCATTCGCACTATTGTATACCTCCATTATATATAATTTGGGAAATGAGTTACTACAGAGCTTGACATTGACTATATAGCCAGCTAAGGAATCAAGCACACGATGAAAATAACGTGCACGCTAACATCACTCTCACACACCAACAAATCGCTCATATTCGTTCATCTGACACACGATGAAAATAACATGCACTCCGTCACCCTCACACACTCAGTACACAAACACTCAAGAGAATTTGTGTCGTTGTAGAAGAAACTACACGAAAAAGAATGCAAGGCTATAACCCAACATGAATACATTGCAGCAGTCATTGATCCCAAATTAGAACAATGGAGATATACGCAAGATTGGGGCTGTCACATCGATACTCTTGTGGACGCCAAGCACCCACAACAGTTTGATAGGCCTCATACAGAGGCATTTTGGTGTCATTGGAACTGTACCATTAGAGCACTCATTGGGATGAATCCGAATGTCAAACACGAAGCGAGAACCCAACGACCATGCATACGAGCTCTAGTGACAGCATTCGCACTATTATATACCTCCATTATGTATAATTTGGGAAATGAGTTACTACAGAGCATTCACATTGAATATATAGTCAGCCAGGGAATCAAGCACACGAAGAAAGTAACTTCCCATACATTCAGCACACTCAACTCAAGAAACGAAACGACCTTACCCAACATGAATGCTTTACAACAATCGTTGAGAATATTTAAAGAAAAATAACAACACAGCATTCATATTGAGTAGTTGGTTAGTTGGTAACAGAATAGCCCTATAGCGACTGCACGTATTTGTGTGGGGAAATTCGAAGTTATAAATAACTCAAAAATTGAAACCTTACGGACAGCAATTAAAAATTGCGTGTTTGCATAACGGAAATAATATAGATAGAAGAAAATTAAATGTGAAAGCCGCACAGATAGAAATACAACAGCGGAAAATACTGTTGTTAGAAAATGAACCCCACGGACAACGATACGTCCGTCCGCAACAACGGCACGTACCGAAGTGACACTAATAATAAATAAACGGCGATGTGAAAGGACATTCGTGACGTCACTTAATGACTTTGCGATTAGCTTGTTATTAAACAAATAATAAAAAGGACTGTGTAAACATTAAGTGCATATACAGGGCGGTTATCTAGTATACAGGATGGTATACTTAGGTTGTACATATACGCGGGTGGTATATTAACAGTGTTGTATACAGGGTGGTGCACACTTGCTATACAGGGTGATATACATATAACAGTGTTGTATGAGTTTACCGGTTTATTAAGTTATGAACTTAATAAGTTTATCTATACTGCACGGATGTATTTAAAGCGATTCGTATAGAAAAATATACGAATATGTTTGGTGGAATAAATACAAAATTTAATTTTGCAAAAATTTGTTTAATTCCTTCCGAACAGAGATTCATTTTTAATTACTTATTAAGACCGTTTCTCAAGATGGCATAGAATGAAAATGCTTTACGTATTACCTGAAACATAATATATTAATTTAATCCACGGTATCAGGAGAAAGTTTAGCTTACTGATGTGAATGTATTCGTGTTCATTTCGATCATTCCTCCAGCTGACAGATAATTTTTGCGCTGCGCTTTCATCATAATAAAAAGTAGAAGTTTTTTATTTTGCGAAGTCCTTTCGTATCATAAGGATTTGTATATAGCACTGAAAATCTCAGAAAACTTCTTATCATGTGTTTAATAGTGTCGTCAAATGTAGGTACCACCGGCTTTCTTTCAACTCGTTTTAATGGTGAAATTAGTCCTTTAGCTTTATATTCACCAAGAATACGGAAAACACTTGACTTCGAAACACCTACTATTATTGATAAATATAAATATCCTAAAGTGTTTGGCTGTGGATCCATTTTTACCATCAAATAGTTAAAAAAACTGATGTTCTTGTTTAATCGTAGTAGAAACACAAAAAGATAATAGAAAAATATTTAACGAAATATCTACTCAATCAGCTGTGTCTACAATATGGCGTCGCTAAAGTCTAGCAAATTGGGGCAGTGTAAACATGACCGGCAATAAACCAATCGTAAACCTATATTTTGGCGGGCTATTTTCGATTAGGTCCTCTTATTAAAAAACAAGGTACAAAACATTGTGATATCAGGAAGTGATCTTACCTTTAAAATATCTCAATAGTTACGGTTTTATAACTCTTCACATTTATGTTTAATGTTCGATAGCTCTATCCGTAAGTTCCAGGAATGAGTTTACTGGACACTATTTTTGATGCATCAGTAGAAATAGAGAGCGCATTTTTTTGTTTAGATTTATACCATACATTTTTTGTGTGTTAATTTTCGGTTATTTACGGAGGAATCCTCACGACGATTAATATTTTATTGGATTGTTCGGAAAGTAATTTCCTGTATCTTTTCGTGAAAATGAAACAATTTTCATAGAGCGAACAAATATCTTATTAAATTATAGGTATATTCATTCTATTCTGATCCAATACCTTTTGCCATCTTTCGGCAGTAGCATGATTCTACGCTCATAAAATGTTTGCTCTTTTTTGAGAAAAAACTGATTCAAGTACTTTTTGATCTCCTCCTTTGAAGTAAAGGTTTGACCGTCTAAAAAATTTTGCAGAGACCGGGACAAATAATGAACAGAAGATGTCAGATCTGAAAAATATGGCGAGTGTGGCAGTATATCCCATTCAAACTGTAAAAAGTTTTTGCGAGTTATCAAACTTGTCCGAAGTTTCGCATTATATTGGTGGAATCCTACATCTTTTCTGTTCTCAATTCTGACATTTTCTGTTTAAGTGACTCATTCAGTTAGCGCAGCTGATGCCAGTACATTTCAGAGTAAATCGTTGTGTTGTTCGGTAAAAGTAATAAAATCCTCTGATACGGAAAAGCGAAATTACTTTCCGAATAACCCAATATTTCAGAAGAGCAATTTGGAAAGTTAAATGAGCTGACCCATGACAAAACTAAGCAGCAAGGTGTATGGTAAGTTCAGCTGTACGGGTGGCATATAAAAATATAAGTTCATGTCATAACTGAAGTTATGATATTGTTACTGTCACCACCACATCAGTAGAATTTACGCAATTAACAATAACTACTCCCTCTGGCGGTAAGCTTACATATCCAGAATTAAAAGATGTGTCATATTGGCTAGCGATAATTCATCGATTCAAGATTGGACGCATTAACAAGGGGTCCAATACGTTGTAGCAACGTATGTATATATAGAATTGAGAAAAGGTGTTTATTAAAATGCACAGATGTAACTTAAGACGTGTGCGGTAGGTAGAGCACGCCCGCTAAATAACGTGCGCACCAGCGTAAAATACATCGTGTTGCACGTGTATTGGTAAGAGTTCGATCGGAATATCACAATCCTTTAGCTTCTAGCTGAATCAGCGTCCTACTGGCCGCCCTACGTCAGCAAATTTCATCACACACAAGATTTCCACATCTGTAATACTTACACACCAAGGCACGGCTACGATCGGTTTTTATTACAGCGTGCAACTTTTCTTTGCTAATTTTCAATTCCCAATTGACCAT
Organism: Popillia japonica; assembly: GCA_004785975.1. Lineage (NCBI taxonomy): Eukaryota > Metazoa > Arthropoda > Insecta > Coleoptera > Scarabaeidae > Popillia > Popillia japonica. The sequence goes on from ML217664.1 coordinate 15,394, forward strand.
TTAAGATGTTAATAACGTCAAAGTTTGGAGTAGATGTTTTATTACATATTACATCGTTATACAAAAGTTAAATGTGTGTGTACAATGAATGTGCAATTTTCGGGTGATTATTTCTTTGAGTTCTTCGTGTGTAACAAAAATATTATAGTTTCAAAATTTGATGGAAAAACAAGCACATACCTACCATACAAAATTAGTTGTGTTCCGATTTTTGCAATTTTTTCTTTATTTTTACTAAATTTGAAACTGTTATTATGTTATCTATGTCTAAATTGACGAATAGAGCCATAAGTAGGCGCCAACATATTCCGCACAATTTGCTCGCTTGATGTGGGAAGGCAGATCGATATTAGTGACACGGCGAAGGCTTTTTATAGAACTGGCCAAGGCATTGCCTAATGTTTGCCTGGGTTTTAGTGAAATATTGGTGAAACTTTTTGTCATACCTTATCAGTCGCACCTTCTTTGTTGCTTAGAATGGTTTTTCGTCTGAGAATAGACTATTTCGTTCAGGAATACTCCAGGACTTAATGTTGATGTCGTCTCTATTCTTGATGTTTGTCAATTAGCTTTAGGTTTGGAATTGTGGGATACTTATGTTTTCCGATGATGTTAGGCTATTCAGCAATTTCATTTCTTCTCGTTTGAAAAAGTCTGATTGATTATACGCAGTAGCTTTTGGCTGAAGCCCTTACCTACGTTGTGGATTTGCCTGCTGTCTGCCGATATAATTTCATAAAATCCTATACTTTTCTAAATTGAAAAATATGGAAAGTTTAGCGACATTGGAATAGTTTGTTTGTGAAGATTTTGTCAAAATATAACAAAGCCAATTTGAGCAAATGACTCGCATGTGAATTCTTTAATGCCTTTAATTAACATCAGAAATTACGACGAGTCAAACATTTTTAATGATTCAAAAAGAAAAACGTTTCTAAGCTACTAAGATTTGTAAACGAGAAAGGAATGTAACCACTTGAAAATTGGTGCTTTAGAGTGCTACTAACAATAAGTTGGCACATCAGCTTAAAATTACCGGTGCATGGGTCACATAAATGTAAACCAATAGCAAATGTTTTAACTAATTATAACTTTAAATTTATCACAGTTACGGACGATGTAGTTTTCAATATTATACGCTTAATTAAAAGTAATGCGGCAGATGTGGAAGTCCTAAATATGAATTGTATTACGTTGTGCCGTCTCCACATTCCGCCCTACTGAAATTTCATAATTAATATTTGCAGGTTGAACCACCAATTTTCTGAACGCTGGAAATAGCCTTTAGTTTTACCGTTACCAAAGAAACCTGCCGTCAGACGTCGTGGTGATCTGCGATTAGTATAGTCCCAATAATATCGAAGATTGCAGAGAAGCTTATTGAATTTGATTTGGAGGACTTCATAATCCAATATGATATATTACCCAAAGTTCAATCGGGCTTTCGGAAAAAACTATAGTTGCACCGCAGCCCTTTTAAATATAACTGATGATATAGTTGGTAGTTTTGATGAGGGCAACTTGAGTCTTATTTGCATGCTCGATTATTCCAAGGACTTTGATACCGTAAGCCACTACTGTCAGCAATATTGGTCTTAGTTCTACTGCACTGAACATTCTCTTTAGCTACATTATTTCTTCCAATTGTAAGATTTATACTCCAAGGTTCTGTCCTGGGACCTCTCCTGCGTTCTATCTACACACATCATTTTGTTAAGCATCTGCGGTTTGCTTAATGCCGATGATACATAGCTCTACTATTCCTTTACATCTCAAATAGTGACTGAAGCTTGCGACAGATTCAATAAGGATATAGAACGTCTATGTATTGTATCTAGGAAGCATTCCAAAAAAGTTAAGGTTAAATTCTGCCTGTCGAGCTAGCATAAAAATCTTTGTTGGTGGTGTGTAGGTTGATTGAAGAGGTCCGTTAAAAATTCCAACATCGCCTTTGATCTTCTTTTACCCTATGAGACATCTTTTTTGAAAGAAAATCTCTTGTTGAAAGTGCTCCACGTTTTGGAAAGCCAGTTGCAGTTGTTAAAGATATAATGAAGGCTAAGTGATTGATGCAAACCTGTGAATAGCACCTCATGAAATCGCTGAAAGGTTAAATTCTAAAAAGCACAGCATGTGAATTCCTCGTGTTCTCATGGAAAAATTTGAGATCTGTAATTTGTTTTTTAAAAGTCAAGAAGGTGATTTACTTTTGAAAGGTGAGAACTGGGTTCTCGTTCTATAACAATTCCTCAAAAAAAAGATGGAATTTCAGTGGAATCGTTTTCTGGAGCTATTACAGGACAATAGAACGATTAATTCTGAACTGTAGTGTTATTAGCTAGACAAACTGAATTGATCAACAGAAAAGATGGAATGTTCCACCAAGGTAATAAAAAACCTCACACAAGTTTGGTAACTTGTCAAAAGTTTACTACCATAGTCTTAAGATCTGACCTCTTCTGATTATTATTTGATCTCGTCTCTACAAAACTTTACTTTATATTATTATTTAATATATTACTTTAGTTTACCCAAAGTTCAATTGGGCTTTGGGAAAGCTATAGTTGCATCACAGCCCTTTCAAATATAACTGATGATATAGTTGGTAGTTTTGATGACGGCAACTTGAGTCTTATTTGCATGTTGAATTATTCCCAGGACTTTGATACCTTAAGCCATAAACACTGTCAGCAATATTTGTCTTGGTTCGACTGCACTGAATCTTCTTTTTAGCTACATTACTGGTAAAAAGCAGTGTGGGAGAGATATACCCCAAGGTTCTGTCCTGGAACCTCTTCTGTGTTCTATCTACAGCCGCCATTTTCTTAAGCACCCGCAGTTTGCTAAATGCCGATGATACATAGCTCTACTATTCATTTACACCTCAAAAAGTGACTGAAGCTTGCGACAGATTCAATCAGGATATAGAACGTCTATGTATTGTATCTAGGAAGCATTCCAAAAAAGTTAAGGTTAAATTCTGTCTATCGAGCTAGAATAAAAATCTTTGTTGATGGTGTGTAGGTTGAATTGAAGAGATCCGTTAAAAATTTCAATACATAACAACATCGCCTTTGATCTTCTCTTACTTTATGAAAGACATCTTTTTTGAAAGAAAATCTGTTATTGCTAATTTGAGTGTATTGTTCGATGCTAGCTTTTCACTTTGCTAAAATCTGTTTCTTGTCGTTGGTATTCCCTCAAGAACCTGTTTTCTTGCATTGACATTCATCAATTTGTATTGCGTTTTTGTTAATTTTCTTCTGTTTTAGGTTAGACCTGTTGGGCAATAAATTTCTACATATTATTATTTGGGAATAAAAAACCTTTTTTCCATAATATAGACTACTCCACTGTGCATTTTGTTTTAACACTTGTAACATCAGCAGCTCCATAGCATGGGCAAATTTGCTACGTCATTTCCAGACAAATAATAGCTAATATAAAAATAAACCAATAGATTTTTGTTTCGACATGCGTTGATAAAAATGAATAAAATTAAAAAAGATATTACCTTGCCTAGTGCCTAATAGCGTTCATGAAAAGGCATGTAAATGCATTCGGTTACTGCAAAACATTGTGCAAAATTTTGAGGTTTTAGTCAACAAGACGCAATTTTCCACTTGGCCAATTCTTATATTACTTAAAAGGAACTTTGCTGGAAGAAATGCATCGATATCTTCAGAGACTTCGAGAAATTGGATGTATCCACTGTGTTATTTATAGATAAAATGAAGTAGTAATAAAACTTCCACAGACTATTTTGAATGAAGCAATGGGGAATAATCGCATTTTTTAAAATATTTTTTTTTAAGAGATTAAGTAACATAATAATACGTGTATACATTCTTTTTCAAATAAAAGTTATTTTTACAACAACAAAAAATAATAAAAAATATACTTTTAGAGTTGGCGCTAAAACAAAGTTTTAAATATGGCCGACGCTGTGACGTCATAAGCCTGTAAACCGTTAGGTGCGCTTATTTATCTTATACAGAAATCCAGCTGAGTAAGTGTAAATACGGCAAATTATTAGAAAATGGACGTTAAAAGGCCTTATTTTTGGTGTATTGTACCGATGTGTACAAATACATCCATAAAAACACCACAAAAAGTGTTTATAAGTGTTCCTAAACAGCTAAAAGAAAGGAAGCTGTGGCTAAGGGCTGTAAGACGTGACCCTAAGAAAGTGTCTGCAACATCATCCTTTTATTGTTGTGAAGATCACTTCGATGTACATAAGTCAATATACAATTGCTTTGCACTTTAATGAATTTTTCAATTACAAATGTAATATTTTTTAATGGTCCATTAGGCGCGTCTAGGGGCGTAACGTGATTAATCACGTTAGGTCCAGTGGACCTAAAGCTAATTTTTGATATTTTTATAGGTGACTAATGGAGGGTTAATAATAATGACACACTTTACCTTAAATATGTATATTTATTAAATTATAAAACATGTATTATTCAACAACCTACATCTAAATTTCCTTGGAAACTACTTCTATATAAATACCAAATAACTACTTACACCTGTTTATATGTACATTTCAATAATATTTAGTGTTTATTATTAATATACAATTGATTTTACTTTTATGCTTTAACACCCCTTTCGCTAGACGTAAAACAAGGATTACCTTGGAAATATTTGGCAATCATAAAGACATCAACATTTGGTAAATTATCTGATTGAGCTTTCATGAATCCAATATCAACCATTTTTCAGAAATCGTTTGTTGTAAAACCCGCTACTTACAGTACGATATAATTTGTATAAATATACAAATAACGCGAATTAAAACAGTACTAACAGTATAGCAAATGCATACAAGCAAAGCAGTTTACTGAATTTGTACGTCACAAATGCGTTGGCCAATAGCGATGCGTTTTAAAATGAGTCATGAATTTTGAATAATTAATGAAAATTTATTATTAATATTTCTTAAACTATACATTTTTTGCAAAAATGATTTTTCAAATATTCATTTATTATTATAATGCTATCTAAAAAATATATAACTAATGAATAATAAAATATACGCGCATCCCCTATTACAATCGCAAATGTCAACGTCAACCCCTTAAATTTATGAATTTTTTGCTGCTCCCTCTGAAGAAATAGAAAGTCAATTCATTCAATTTTTTACTGATAGAAGTGGGATGTTTTTCTCATGGAAAATGTTAGAGACTTCTCTTGAAACTACAACATTAGTTAAAAGGTTGCAATATTTAGACTATTTTACTGATGACTAATAAATTGGAGAACTTTTCAGGAATTTGCGACATGCAAAGCAAGTAATGTGCAATGAAGTCATTGAGATTTTTTAATCTAATTTTCTACTCATTCCATACTGGTTCATTACACAACTCATACGTAAGTAAATATTATAGTCAAAGAATCTTGAAGAAGGATCACTTGCGCCCTGAAGTGGTTACTGAAATAATTTTATCTGCAAAAGCTGAAAATTACAATAAAAGAAATTCTGTGGAAAATACTTTATCTGCTGGACTGAGCAGTGTTATAGCTTACAGTGTGCTACAGTGCTTATTTCTTTAGAATATTATACACCACATATTCTCCCGTTTCCTATATGGCATCATAACTCGTCGTATAGCGGCCGTTTCTTCTACATGACAAGTATATTACCGAGAGCAGTTTAGAGCCCTTCAACTGGGTATACGTTACAAGTCCAGTCGTCGTGTGTTTGTTTTTGTTTAAAAATCAATTTCGAATTTATAGTCGACACGTTCGTAAAAAAAGGGACAAACCTGCCAGCATATTAATGGTGTGTATACGTATTCGAGAATGCCCGTTCGTGTATAAGGGGCACCCTTTGTTTGTTGTCTTTAGTAATACGATACCGAGCTCACAATAGTCTGGCAAATTGACGTCCATCGGATTTATTATTCGTTATTATTTAATATTTACGTTATTCGCGCGATTGTTCGTGATGTCAGACAGCGATAGAGTTATGGCAGTTCGTGTTTTCCGAACACTGTTTGTACATTGTATATGACGTATGTATTTGTATTCAGGGCATTATTATTGTTGTTTTATTTATAATAGGCGAAACTCTTTTCGTATACACCTGTATATACAGAGATAATGTGTAATAATATGATGACGCATTCAGGAATATGTTACAAATATTATGGTATTGATGGTTTAGTGTTGATTTGCACACCAGACAAATTGGAACTTCCATTCGAACACTTACATACATACTTTGTTCAGTTGTATTTAAAAAATATTTGGTAATTATTTTTTCCAAAAAAAAAGAGGATAGGTACAGATTTCTGCTGAAATAATCTAGAATTAATACGAGATGAGTGATAGAATTGGTGGTGGGAGTGAGATATCCAGAAGCAGAAAGATTAATCACAACAACTATATGTTTTATAGTTTTATATTTACTGTAATAAAGGTCACAAATATTAGAATTAGAATAAACTACAAATTTAAGGGCAATAACTCTTATTGTTTGGAAAAACAACACCATGTTGTGCACTTTCAGTGCCACCGAAAGAGTTAGCCAGCTTTGTAAAAAGCAATCGACCACTTAGGTGCGTTATTGATATTAGTTGAGCTACTACAGTTGCGGAAGCGCCTTATCAATAGTTTGGCTGTCGGTTTATGAATGCGCACTTACATACGTACAATTATAAATTGTTTGCCCTACATTCTTTAGTGTCTAGACGAATACATATAAACATACATTCACATAAAAATTATAATCAATTTAAAAATTCCCATTTCTTCGTTATTGTGGTATGTTTATGTGTGATCCTGTTCGGCCATTACATATTTACTACTCCGTCTTTTTATTGCTGGGACACCTGTACAACCAATCATGTACATCAAGACTAGGTAATCACACGAAACTGGAAACGATAATGGACGAAACCTAAATGATGCAGAATCACTACGTGAACATTCTATGATAGATACTGTATTAGAGAGTGATGATGGAGGTAAAACGTCATCCTCCCACCAAAGTCAGTAGTTTTAAGAAATAAAAATGGCAACAACTGGCCCTTTCAAGTTTGTAACTAGACGTGAAAACATGGTTTTTATCCTTTAGTTGCCTGAAACTGCTGCAATAAACTTCTTGATAGATAACATGAATGTTCTTTTGAGGCCGCTTTATGACATTTTCCACCACTGCCCTGTCTTTAAGCAAACACAATTCGGTTGTTAATTATGGATCTGAAACCATTGATGTGGGAAGGCAGATCGATGTTAGTGGTTAAGGTTTTTTATAGCACTGACCAAGGCATTGCCTAATTATTGTCTCAATTTTAGTGATATATTGGTGAAACTTTTTGGCATACCTTACCGGTCACACCTTCTTTGTTGCTTCGAATGGTTTTTCGGTTCAGGAATACTTCAGGACTCAATGTTGGTGTCGGTACTATTCTTGATGTTTGTCAATTAGCTTTAGGTTTGGAACTGTGAGGTACTTATGTTTGCCGATAATGTTAATCTATTCAGTAATTTCATTTCTTCTCGTCTGAAAAAGTCTGATTGATTGTAGGCAGTAGCTTTTGGTTGATGCCTTTACTTTCGTTGTGGATTTGCCTACTGGCTGCCAATATAATTTCATAAAATCCTATACTTTTCTAAATTGGAAAATATGGAAAAGTTAGCGACATTCGAATAGTTTGTTTGTGAAGATTTTGTCAAAATATAACAAAGCCATTTTGAGCAAATAACTCGGATGTGAATTCTTTAATGCCCTTAATTAACATCAGAAATTACAACGAGTCAAACATTTTTAATGATTCGAAAAGAAAAACGTTTCTAAGCTACTAAGATTTGTAAACGAGAAAGGAATGTTAGCACTTGAAAATTGGTGCTTTAGAGTGCTACTAACAATAAGTTGGCACATCAGCTTAAAAATACTGGTGCAGGAGTCACATAAATGTAAACCAATAGCAAATGTCTTAACTAATTATAACTTTAAATTTTTCACAGTTACGGATGATGTAGTTTTCCATATTATACGCTCAATTAAAAGTAATACAGCAGGCGTGGAAGTCCTAAATATTAATTGTATTACGTTGTGCCGTCTCCACATTCCGCCCTACTGAAATTTCCTAATTAATATTTGCAGGTTAAACGACCAATTATCTGAACACTGGAAATAGCCTTTAGTTTTACCGTTACCTAAGAAACCTGCCGTCAGACGTCGTGGTGATCTTCGATAAGTATAGTCCCAATAATATCGAAGATTGCAGAGAAGCTTATTGAATTTGAATTGGAATACTTCATAATCTAATATGATATATTGCCCAAAGTTCAATCGGGCTTTGGGAAAAGTTATAGTTGAACCACAGCCATTTTAAATATAACTGATGATATAGTTGGTAGTTTTGATGAGGGCAACTTGAGTCTTATTTGCAAGCTGGATTATTCCAAGGACTTTGATACCTTAAGCCATAAATTACTGTCAGCAATATTGGCCTTGGTTCTACTGCACTGAACCTTCTTTTTAGCTACATTACTGATAAAAAAACGCTTGTGTTAGTTGACGGCTGTGCCTCCTCTATTTCTTCCAATTGTAAGATTTATATCACAAGGTTCTGTCCTGGGACCTCTCCTGTGTTCTATCTACACACATCATTTTGTTAAGCATCTGCGGTTTGCTTAATGCCGATGATACATAGCTCTACTATTCATTTACACCTCACAAAGTGACTGAAGCTTGCGGCAGATTGAATCAGGATATAGAACGTCTATGTATTGTATCTAGAAAGCATTCCAAAAAAGTTAAGGTTAAATTCTGCTTATCGAGCTAGAATAAAAATCTTTGTCGATGGTGTGTAGGTTGAATTGAAGAGGTCCGTTAAAAAGTTCAACATCGCCTTTGATCTTCCCTTACTCTGTGAAAGACATCTTTTTAAAGAAAATCTGTTGTTGAAAGTGCTCCGCGTTTTGGAAAGCCAGTTGCAGTTGTTAAAGATATAAATGAAGGCTAGATGATTGATGCAAACGGGTGAATAGCACCTCATGAAACGCTGAAAGGTTAAATTCTAAAAAGCTCAGCATGTGAATTCCTCGTGTCCTCACGGAAAAATTTGAGATCTGTACCTAATTTGTTTTTTAAAAGTCAAGAAAGTGATTTACTTTTCAAAGGCGAGAAATGGGTTCTCGTTCTATAAAAATTCCTCAAAAAAAAGATGTAATTTCAGTGGAATCGTTTTTTGGAGCTATTACAGGACAAAAGAACGATTAATTCTGAAGTGTAATGTTATTAGCTGGACAAAGTGAATTGATCAACAGAAAAGATGGAATGTTCCACCAAGGTAATAAAAGACCTCACACAAGCTTGGTAATTCGTCAAAAGTTTACTACCATAGTCTTCAGATCTGACATCTTCTGATTATTATTTGATCCTGTCTCTACAAAACTTTTTAGATGGTAAAACCTTTACTTCGAATTAGGAACTGAAAAATCACCTGGGTAAGTTTTTTACCAGCAAAGAATAAAAATTTTGCTACTGCCTGCAAATGGTATTGGAACAGAATGGATAATTATAATTGAATAAAATTATTCACTGTAATTCATTAAAATACAATACAAACTAACAAAAGCGCAGCATAAACCAACACGACCGAGACAAAAACGAATCGCTTATAAAAGATTTGAAATTCAGTAGTTGCGATTGGATCTATCAAATGATCACATGATCAAATGAAACACGCTTAAAATAAAAACAGAAAATATGAACTTTCAGAGATGGTGAGCAGCATAGGGACATGCTCCTCTGCTAAGGTTTTGCTAAAATTGAAGTCATGCAGATAAAATTCATGTAAAACAACCCACATTTTAAAATTTTTTCGATTTTTAAAAGCGCCGCATGAAAAAAAAAACAAACTTCGGTGCATATTATTCAAATTAATCAGCTTGCCTTGCATTATTTATGCTACGGCATTGCTGATGAGGATTTTGCAATTACTAATGGTGTCAAGTACTGCTACCTACAATATAATTGTTACAATGTCGATCAATTACTTAATAGTTTAACCTAGATTTACAGGTGTTCCCGTTAACAGTTCGATTTTAGTTCCTCCTTTATTTAACATGGATAAAGTTGTAAACCATGAACAGGTTTCAAGAAATCTTACCTGCAAATCGATGAGGCGTTACCACGACAACATTAACTCCTCCCAGCGTTCGCCATTGCCGTTCACAGCGATAACTATTGGATACCGGACTGGTTCCTGCAAACTCCGTGAGTTCCTGCTGTCGACATAATCGCAGCAATTTTCCTGTAGCACGCGCAAAAAATCTTTTCAGAATAATATTTTACTCGATAAATAAAAT
>SMLS01061806.1:0-14289 GCA_004785975.1 Popillia japonica
GCAACAAAGAATTTTAGAGTTTTATTGAAGAAATTGGCTCTATAGGATGTAATAAATCTATAACAGCTGTTGCTGCAATGTTGTCATGGTTGTGAAAGGATTGATTTTTCTAGATGTGCCATTCCGTTTAAGGACTTGTTGTATTAGAATAATATTAGCCGTTGTATTTGTTATAAGAACACAATTTTGTTGCAAAACGATTAAAATAATCAAATTTTGTTGATAATATAAATTTCACGTTTTAAAACTGTTAATAAGACTGCATTTTATTTGACGTAACAGTCAGATTTATGCGTTGAAGAGGCAGTGTTGCCTAGTCAAGGCCATTTTTATTTGGAAACAAGCAGAAACAACCTATCTGCAGACAGCATATCCAAGCATATCGGAGTGTTATTCTAACAGATAAGTCGTGTAATTTATCTAATAAAAAAAACTTGTCATCGTTTCATTATGTTGCAACAACACCGACCGAGTACACTCTTTCATCGGAGAGAACCAGCTCTAGTACAGGTAAACGTAGCGAATAAATGAGGGAATGTAAACTAAAACGAAATAATGATATTCACTCAACCTTAGCCGGGAGCACCGTTTCACCGTTTTCGTTCATAAAATCGTGTGTCGGCAGTGCACGGCGTTTCCAGTAAACATTTTCGGGTTAAAATCGTCAAACAAATCGTATGCAATATGTGCGGTATCTGTCGTGTTACTTGAAACAATTGCCAAACATGTGACGATTTCCTGGAAATATTGAAATGCTGTTAACCTATTTAAAAAGGTAAGCTGAGGTATTGGGTTTGTGGTGTATCTAAAGAGAGATTAATCGGTTCTCTAACCGATACCGGATATGGAGAACTGCATTAGAATATCTAGCCTGCATATTTTAGAAAACTTTTTTAATCTGTATTTCTTTTGTTTTTGTTGCAAAAATTTGAATATATCTAACGAATAAATTTCTAATTTTTTGTTTTATTTATGTTCATAAAGAAAAAATAAACAAAAAATACGTCCGGGATATTTTCACCTACACAATTTAAAATCAATACTGTATCAATTTTAACAAAATATACCGCTTCTAAAATAGGGTCAACAGGATTGGAAAAGAGAAAATGTAGACGGAGTAGAGTAGTTGCTAATTTAATGTGATTATCGCCTTTTTGTTCGTTGTAGTTAAGTTTTTGTGTTAGAATGAAGGTATTAATTAGAAAATCAATGTTATCTAGATTAAATTATTAATAGTTCTACTTTGGCGGCTATATCTGCGATAATACTAATATTATTATTAGATAAATTTATTTTCAAACTTAATCAATATTAGAACATATGATAGATTTAGGTCATTATTAAACATGATTTTTGAAAATAAAACATTTCATTTAAATACTAAACATTTTCAAATAGGTTTACCAAAATATTTGCAAAATATTTATCAAATTGTTCCTATTATGTGGTGAGATAAATATGGCGGTTTCATCCATATCAAATATTCTTGTCTTCAATCTTTGGTCATAAATTCAACACATTTTTGGCTCAACTCCGAATGACGAAGACATCAAATTAATTCCGTCCAAGTTGTAAGAGTTTGAAAAAAATATTAACTGTCATGACGATACTAAGCACGATCAAAAGTATTCAAAATACGCAGAAAACATGCAGACTGAAAAAATTTGAATGTTTGAAGTTCAGATTAACGTCTCGCCAATCCTTGTTTTCTTTCTTGTTGTCAATGCTGAGGAGGAGCTTTATCTGAATGAAGAATTTCTTGGCGTTTATAGTATTCACATTGCCACGATTGTGGAAGATATTCTTAAAGGAATTTTATAATTCCATCAATAAAAATCATCTAAAGAAAGGTATCGCCAGTAATGGAGGCGAAAAATGTCTCGTAGTGGTGTTCAAAACCAGTAGCCCAAGCCGGCTAATCATTTTATATTGGGTTAGTTGTGGAAAGGTCATTATTTGATGATTTTGAGCTTCAAACAATAATTTTGCAAAGCTAAATCTGGATTGTTAGACGCCTAAGGAACAATTTCACATCGCAATGATGAATATCGTGTACTCTATCATTCTGCTGGTCCAATAGCGACTCACAGTAATCTGTGGTTGTTTTGTTCTTTTGGAACTAATAACTTTAAAGACAGTACCATACCTGTGTTGGCCCATGGATGAATCAATTCTATTTTTGCGGAACAGTTGAGCTTGTTTTTGCTGCTACTTAGTTTGGTGTATTATATGTACCTATTCCTCTTAAATATGAACAATACATTCTTCTTATATGACTTAATCATGATCCATTTTTTTTTGTCGAAACACAAATTGTCAAATTTCGCAACATATTTGGCTCAAATTTTGACAGCTGTCAAATATTTTTGACGCATATGTGCTTGACATTTCTGAATTTCAGTTTTCGCGGATTCTTGAGAAATCGCGACATTGTCAAATTAAAATCATTTTGACTGATCATTTTTAAACCGTCTTTCCTACCTCTTCCACATTTTTCCTACATTTCCTGCCACCACCCCCAAAAAATATGTAGATACCTTTTCATAACGTTTTTTCAAGTGATATCGTAAAGTTCCATGGCCGATCCTGAGTTGAAGGGTTGAAGTTTTTATGGTCAAACTTCCAAAACGATCAGCTCTTAATACTTCGACACCTTTTTAACGGCGATTGACTCAAGCCGCTACACGATCTGTATGGACATAATGACAATAAGCAGTAAATGTCAAATAAATGACAGTGACACGGTAGGCAACTAACATCTCTACCTACAATCTAAGTACAATGAGAGTCAAAATGATTGATTGAGTTGGTAGCCCTTTTGTGCCGCATGTTAAGTTTTGTAATTCGTAATATTCAGTTCGGAACTGTCAGCTAGCATCATTTGTGTTGAAATCGAATAATTCAGTAGCGTGGAATATATTTCTTTGGTGTGATTATTTGATTATTTTACTAACTGCTTCTTTAATTGTGTGTTGATAGCATCATGCCACGATTAATAATAGCTGTCAAAGCAACTCATTTTCGATATTACAACATACGTAAACGACGTAATTACATAAGACCCCCGCCATTGCATATCCCATGAAATTATTCGCGAAATGGAAACTTTATAACAAAAATCAGGTTAACCAACTCAATCATTCATTTTGACTCACATTGTATTATAGTTGACGGTTTTTTTCTAATGACATCAGCTAGAATGACAGCTGTCAGAAATCATGACGCTAATAGTAACTATACAATAAAAAATGGAATTGCAGTTAACATGAAAAGTTTTCACTGTTTTCATTATCACTCACCAGTTGTGTTGTATGCGAACTTGCAACCAAAAGCTGAAAATATTACTATACTGTAATGTTGTAACTTTTTGGGATTTTTCACGTCTAAATATGTTCGCAGTAAAAATACCTAACGAGCCGACATTTTTGCGTCCTACTGACTTGATGACGTATATTTTCAGGAATTTGCTCGATAACTGATGTTTCCGTTGATAGCTGTATACATACATACAAAATATCTATGAAATAGCATTTATTCAAAGCGAACCTATTAGAAATATGTATTTCGTTTCCTCTACTAATAATAATAAACTTATATATATATCTCTCTCTCGATTTTTCACAAAAAATTTGAGAATGCGATGTTAATGATGATAAATGACTTATTTTTATAACGATTTATTGCTAATCAGCAAACCAAAACGGACACATCTACGTTGGTTTAGCCAGGTTCGTAGCTTCGATGAATGACAAATTTAGAAACAACGTGCAATTACCTTCAAGCAAAAGTATGCCTGTAGACGATATCTAACTAATTTAAATTTTCCTAGAAATACAGCCAATTATTGTGAATAACGTCGCATTTCATTGATGTATATCGTTCTTATCGCTAAATGAGTGCCTAGAGAATAAGATTTTTTCTTTGTTTTAGAACCAATCAAAGATTTCATATCTGTTGTCTGATAAATGTTTTGTAAGTTCGCTACTATGTACTACGTTTGTCAATCATTTCAAAATGAATAGTGAGAAATCAATAAATATAAAGGAGGAGCTGATTATTTTAATCGGAAAATAGGTTTTATCCTATCGCCGAAAGTATTTTTTGACAAGGAATTTCTAAATTTAGATTTTATAAAATTTATAGTTGAGTAAGCATTTTTTACTGAGGTGTATGTTACTCATGGTAACACCCTTTCTAAACCGAAATTAATCAAGTTTTAGTAGCGATCATCAAGTAATTTCAATTTTGTTTTAACAAATTAGAATGGTTTTCGATAACTTAATCAAGTAATAAATTAAATATTCCGGTAAATAAGATATTAAGAATATGAAGCGACTACTATCTTTTGTTACGTTATATCTAAAAAAAAACAAACAGGTATTTACAGTTGTATTATATGATAAAATGTGTTTAAATATTTTGCCGTCATAGGTAACTATAAACAAAACCGAGGCATAAATAAATACCAGCAAAAATCTCCCGATATGGGAGACGTGATTCCTTCTACCAAACTCATTTTCCCCCTAAATTAGAAGAAAAGAAATTTAAATATCTATGCCAAAAAATTAATGACATTTGCCTACATTTTGGTGCTAGTTTCATTCTTTTGACTTCCCAGAAAATGTTTGAAAACTCATTTGGCAATTAGTCCATACTGCCAGCTCTAAACCATTCGCGGTATGTAAAGTTGCTGAATTTTTCGACTAACCTACAGACAAGCATACAAGAATGTTTGGTAAACTTTCCTTGCTGTCCAAGTAAGAAGGAAATAACCGTAAAATTTGCCATTTTTAGTAAAATTGTCTTCAACACTCATTTAACACAAACGTCCATGTATCTATGTACACTGGGTTGATTTAGAACCGACTCACCCGACAAGCGACATGGACCTAACGGCGCAGACAAAAACTCTCTACATTTAACTGGATGTTTGTAGTAATAAAGCGATTTGCTTATGAACTGGTACGCATACATTTAAAATAGTTACAGAAATATATTCTTTTTCAGATACTTTTAATATCTGTATTATTACATAGTACATACAGCGTTTGCCAACGCCCATTAATAACACATAAACACAAATAAAATAATTATTGTATTTCTCCTAACTTAGCTGATTTTAATAATAAGGCACAAATTAATTTTAGAACCTTAAGAAAAGTTATTTATCAAAGCAGTTTCGTTAAAAAGCCTGATTTTATTCTAGTATTAATTAACACACAGTAAACAAATAATAATTTATTTCAAATAATAAGGCAGGTAAACAAAAAGACAGTCAAACTAAAAACAAATTAATACAAGTTTATTGTGTAGTTTCATATGAAACTCAAACAATACGAAAATCCTTACTCGTACAATTTTTTAATGGCATAAATATTTCGAAATATAGAGAAATTGTATGCGCTTGTGATTTAACTATATGTATGTTAAAATCGCATTAACGAATTATCGATTTAAGAATATATAAATGATCCCTTGCATTAAATATAATTGTGTAGTTCAATATGAAACTCAAATTATACAAAAATCCTTACTCGTACAATTTTTAATTACATTAATACATAGAAATATAGTGAAAATGAAGGCGATAGCGATTTAACCATATTTATTTATTTGAAAACATGATAAGATCGCATTACAAAATTATCAATTTAGGAATATATAAATGATCCCTTGCATTAAATATAATTGTGTAGTTGCATATGAAACTCAAATTATACAAAAATCCTTACTCATACAATTTTTAATTACATTAATACTTAGAAATATAGTGAAAATGTAGGCGATAGCGATTTAACCATATTTATTTATTACAAAACATGATAAGATCGCCTTACAAAATTATCTGATCCCTTGTATTAAGCATAATTGTGTACCTGCATATGAAACTCGATTTGATACAAAAATATATTGCATCTATAAACAGTAATTTACATATAGTTGACCATATCATTACTGCTTCGCATTCGGATATCGCTGTAAATCAACCCACTGTACATACATCAAGGTAGTAACAACTTTGTAAGAAGAACTGAATTTTTTGTGCACGAAATTTCATTCTTTTAATCGAACTCCCTAAATTTCTAAATAATTCCAACCAGATTTTGTGTTAGTTATTTTAGATTGATACTTTGTATGACTGTATACTTAGGACTGATGGCTTACTTGATATTGCAATCTGGTTTTAACATGTTGGTGGTTATGTTTTAGCTTATTTCTTCAGATTTGACTTGTTATAACCAGATTTTAATCTGTTTTGCATCAATTTACTTGGTTTTCACATGTTTTGAAACAGATGTTAACCTGTTTGGACCTAGTTTTCACTTGCATCGACGAGATTTTGTTTTTTTTTTCGGGTTTGGTATCGAAAGCAGCATATCTGATTTTCAAAATTAAGTATAATAGAAATTTGTTCAGAAGGAGACAAAAGGCAAGTGAAAATCGGGTCCAGGTGAGGTTAAAAACAGGTTCAAAATTAGTCATAACTTAGTTAAAATAAGTCACCTTGTTTGCCCACTTACTAGTGGAAAATTGTAATAAGTTGAAGTTTTGACAAAACTGTTGAAAATTACAATACATTCAATAAGCAAAATTGATAAATTCGTAGCTGTGTAGGGTTAGAAGCAGAGGTTGGAGGTTCCTTTTTAGCCTCATAAACTGTAATATTTCTTGAATTATCTAAACGACAACATACTTATTGTTTATACAAATGCGATAAACTGTTAGAAGAATACAATTCGATCCATCAACTTGTGAGCGTGTTTTTTGATGCAGGCAATGCACGAATTTGGGATTCCCACTACTACACAGTAGCAAATATTCTCAGCTTTGAGAATATATATAGGCTGCATTTAGGAGTTATTCTCATTCTGGCCGAAAATTTGGAAAAATCGAAAAAGGTGCCAGGATTTAATATCCCAGTTGCTATTTACATATTTTTTGGCCAAATAGAAGCCATTTAGCCCAAATTTGACACTTTATATATCCAAAATTTGAACGAAATCGAACGCCCTTCGAAATTTGTCAAAAATCCACATTTTTTTCCGTACCCCTTGCGTTTTTTGGAAAAAATCTTAACCTCTTCGATTTGGGTGAAATTTTATATATATATGTAATTGACCATGTTGAATACGACAAAAGTGCCAGATTTGGGCTAAAGGGCTTCGTTTCCTTAGTACTACTGTCTATCCAACGCTTGGAACTAGTATGCCATGAGGAAAATATAAGTGACAGTTCAGTGACATTTCGTCGACTCATACAGAAAAGTCCAATAAAAAACTTTTCAAGTTGACATTGCTGGTTTTGGAAATAATTTTCGTCTAAAAACGAGGAATGCGAATCTTCCTCCTTCTATACCACTCGTATCATTAACGCTTCTTTTTACATATTAGAATACCGTAAATATTTCTGACATAAACGAATAGGAGCGAGAAATGATGTAAACCAACTATTATTAATTCCATGCATGAAAAAATAAACGACGCTGTAAATGTATAATTTCATTTTCATTTACCATATAGACATCACATATTCGCTTTTGTAGTATTATGTCAGTTTATTCAGAAAAAAAAAGAATGACGTGTTGTCTAAAAATTAACGCAACAGTGGTTTCATGGTCAGTAGAACCCAACTCTATAGTAAAATTAATTAATAACGACGTTAAAGGGGGAAACATAAATTATATTAATTACGCTATGGAATAAATTATAAGTTATCTACAATACAATATTAGTCTGTTTGTTTTTTTTTTAATCTTCTATACAGAAGGTATTTCTTTCTAAAACGTTTCTATGTAATTTGTTTAATGTAACGTCATATATGATAATTATATTACGGAAAATGAATACAGACGATATAATTACAGTTAAAAATATATGTGTTAAAAACCTGTATTGGCACTAACAATTATCTTATATCTAAAAATAGCGAAAATTGCTTCTACTTATTCGCTTATATGCTTATTTTAAATCACAATAAAGAGTTCGCTAATCACAAACGTAAATTCAAGGTTGTTAATTTTATTATAAATTAAAAAAAGTTGCATATTAGTAACTACCAATCAACTGTTGTTGATTTTTAAAAGGAGTAGGTAATAGGCTCATATTATTCTTATTTTGTTTTAGTTACAAACGCAGTAAAAGCTCCGAAGATCAACATCATGCTACATAAGATGATGATGATGATACGTGAATATTTAGGACACGACCTTCGAAAATTAGTAGTAAATTAGGCTAATTGGAGAGATTAAACACATAGATAGTTTGACATATTTATTATTATTATTATTACGAATGCTTAATAATTTTTATGTGGAAATTTGACAGGTATTGATTACCCTATCTCTTTTATAATTAACCGTTTACATTGTTGTGGAATATTCGGTCTGTTTTTAACTTTTTGTTTGATCTAAATTTATGTTTTTCTGTATGTTGATATCTAGTATATATACCTACTGAAAATACACAAACATAAAATTGTTATTCTGTAGGTGGGATAGGTACACAACTTTTACGAGCCTAAAAGGTTTAGGTAAATAAACGAACACACTTACGTCATATGTTTAGTCTAATTTAAAAGAAACTTATATGATCAATACATACATACATACAGAGGAATCATTTTGAAGTGTCCTAAGTTGGTCATACTGATTTTAATATGGTAACAGTGTGTAATTGACGCTTGACAGCAATCTATTTGTAGTAAAAAGGTTAAGTGCTTCTATAACTATTTATACAGTCATCAATCTACATGCAAAACATTTGATTTCGTAACTTCCATTTTGACAGGTATTAAATGTCAAATTAATGGAAATGGAACTAAGAAAGAAAATAAAATTGATTAACTTGTTGACAAATTGATTGCAACCAACTTAAGAACAATACTATATTGCCCATGCGATTGCATAAATTTCTCTCCAAGCTTACATATACATACATATATATATACAGCGTGTCTCAGGTGCACAAAATAAAGTAGATGATGCACTGCCCTGAGCACCTTTAGATATGCAAACAGAAGATTGTTATCATGTACATATGTAGTATCAATGAACAAGTAAAAAATTATAAATGTAATTACAAAATTACAGAATGTATCAGATGAATGGATATCTCTGCTAATATTATGCAATAAATCCAATCAAACCATATGAAGAGTAAAGTCATATAATCTCATATACATGAGAAGTGAAGAGGTGTTATAATTACAGACATGAGTTGTTCTTAGAAATGATAAATGAATATTCATGCCATTTAATCGAAGAGTGATTATCGATAAATTTGTCAAATTGACGAGTTCAAATTGAAATTATGAGGAGATATCTAGACGACTTATTTAGTAAATGTTAACTCAAGAGACTATGGGCTAAGTCGAGTTGTATATTAAACCAAAATCATCAATGTAAAACAACCTATTGAAGGTACACACAATCCCGGCAAAATCAGAGAAGTTGAATGAACCGTTACCATTTTAAATTAAAAAAATTTCGACGAAGAGTGAACTAAAATTCATGATTTATTTAAAAGTTCCGAATTTATTCTCAAACAGATTGAAATTTTTGCCAGACAAAAGGTTTATACAGTATCAATTAGTTTGAGAAGGGCCCCAATTGCGTCTTTAGGACTACATCCCAATTTATAGATGTTAAAGAGTCGAATCTCGTATAAAATTGGGCTGCTCATTTTGAGGTTAAGTTATGGATAGCTAAAGTAAAAAGTACCTCATAAAGTCGGCATTTTTTATTCAAGACTATAGGATCTTTTGAGCCTCTTTATTTGAGACTGTTGGAGCATGTTAGAGAATTATAGGCTAACATTCTCCAAACACATACCGTCTAGGTAATTATTTTTAGCTTTAAACTGAGAGAGTTCTTTGCCTACAAAAGAACTACCAAAGACTATACAAAAACTTTGATGCAACCATAGATAAATGTAGACGGACCTGGCTGGCTATGGTGATGTACCAGAAAGAAGGCTTACCTTATCTGGAGAAGCGGACAAAAGCGCATTTATCCGTGTTAATCGATTTATGATCCATTTACGAGTTGATCAAGAAAATCTTGCAATTTCCTACAGTGCAGAGCGTCATTATTGTCGATGCCTACACACCAGTATCGTCTACATATATGATTAATATGGAGTCTGGGGAGATGGATATGTTGTGCTAGTGAAGATTAAAGTGCCGACACCTGAGCAAGGCCCACATGATTGCTTTACTGCAGTTTTGTTTTAGGCAAGTTTTGTTTCCTTGGGCAAGTTTTGTTTCTTATTCTCTGTGTTTTAAGTCTGGGACTAGGTTTAAAAGCAGGGTGCATCTTTGAGGCGCATCTGAACCCCTCCCAGTGGTTCCTCCGTTTTGTGGCCGTTGTTTTGTGTTATTATCATTTGTATTATTCTTTACTTTGTTAATCACGTTACATACGAGGAAATAAAGGCCATTATTATTATTATTATTATTATTATTATTATTATTATTATTATTATGCCTTGTCACACGACCACAGCCATCTTGTTTGGGTTGTTGTTCTTTTCACCCACGACCCGGGGTCCTTCGTCGGGAAGGGGACGGCTGGTATTTTTCTGTGTGTCAGGTTCTGTTTTTTTGGGAAACTTTATATATTTACAATTAACATGCATATACATTTAATATTTCTAGTCGGATTGATGAGCTAGATGTTAAAACTTTCTTCATTATGTTGCCTGATTCCAGGATAGAAACCTTCTGGAGCTGCTTGTAGATGTTTGGTGGTAGTTCTAAAGTTTTGAGTGACTCATGCAGTTTTGTCGGGATTTCTCCAGTTGCGCCCACGACGATTGGTATAACGCTGACCTTTTCTTGTTTCCACACTTCCCAGATGTCTTGTGCCAGAGACAAGTATTTTTCGATCTTTTCCCTTTGTTTAGTTGCGATATTTACAGGGGCTGGTACCGCAATGTCTATGTAATATGTGGATTTAGATGGTATGTACGATAAGGTAATGTCAGGTCTATTATGCGAAACACTTCTATCTGTTTGGATTGTTCTATTCCAGTATATTGTCACTTCCTTTGTTGTTAAAACCGATTTTGGTTCATAGCGGTAATAAGGTGTTGTTTCCGTTATCAATCCATTATTATTATTATTACTATAATTATACAGAATAACCTGCCCGAAGGAAACAATCTGATGAGGGGGATCATATTTGGACAGATATTAAGACCGCCTCTCCTAAACAGCCCACCCATCACCATACTCTGAAATCAAGAAAGTCAGCAGTAGTGGAATGTCAAATTCCACTGCATCACTTGGCATTTTTTTTGTTGATAATTAAGACATAAAACTAGATTTAAAGGACCATGAGAGAGATTATTCTGTTAGTTTACCCTCTGAATCCAATTATGTTAGTGGTTAACCTTCTCTGTTATATTTTTCGTATGAAGCATCACTTTTGACGGATTTACACCTCTTTTTTCATAGTTAAAATATCTAAATGAAGTTGTGCTATGCTTTTCGTTTCCTACCTAGATTGTCCTTTCTAGTGGATTCAATAGTCCTTCTAACTTTCCATCATGCATCAATTATAACATCTGCTGATCTAGAGATATTCTTTACAGTTTGGATTACTAATTGGATTAGCCAGGATTAAGCATTTCAAACTTTGAATCGGATAAGCGATCGCTTAGAACTTGAGGCAGTAAATGAGGTTTAGATGAAGAAATTGGTTAAAAAATCTGTCACCAAAATCGACATTTTTCTTTTGCTAACTCCCATCAGAATCTGAGCCCTCTACATCTAATGTTAAATTGTAAATGTAAATTTTAGCGAAAATTCTGTAAAGTTTGGTAAGCAGAATAAAAAATCTAGGGAATGATGTCCAAGTCCTCCTGGTGCCCCACATTATACGCAAAATAAAATTCATAATATGTACCTAATTCGTTGTGTTTAGTGGTTTGATGGCTAAAAACATAAAAAGTCCTATCTTAACAGACACAATTATTACAAATATCTCAATACTCTGGCCCCAATCCCTTTTATTTTATTGCAAATTGCGGAATATATACAATAAAAAACGGAATAAACACTTAATACTAACAAAAGCACTTAAAAAAAAGATGATAATGCTAACATTAAATGCTTAAATTTTAGGCAAAGAGCATTTACATGTTCGTCCCAAATGAAATTGCTATATGATTAGATACTTACTCGTTGATATTTATGGAACCAAATTGTAAAATGTGGATCCACTTTAGACCTACAAAAGAATTCTATTTATGTAATTTGTGGCATCATAGAATAATATGAATATATATACATATATATGTACAGTGAGGACCAAAAGTCAACATTTTAAATTAATTTTACCTTTAACGAAAATATTCTGACACAATCGGTTTCAGTATTGAATTACCTATCTAGTACAGACAAAATTGCAAGATAAATGTGATCATGACGTTGTAAATATAAATTATGTAACTATAAATAAAATTCGGCGTACCTAATCTTAACAATTCATTTAGATCGAATAACTCATTTAAAAATTTAAAAAATCACAGTTATCAAAATTGCTATTGAATAAGTATGTAGCTCCTGTTTGCTTAAACACTTCATTACGTGTTAATTAATCGCAATTATTACGCGCATATTTACTGGTTAATAAGCATCAAACTTGACACAAGGGACAATCTGTCGCGCGCTTATACTTACTGTACAACTGACAGTGTAGTAGTTAGTAGTGTTCGCGTTGGCCAGATAAAATTTAAACGTTTCAACGTTATTGTTTTTTCTGTTTTTCTTATCTCGAAAATTAATCTGAAAAATGTGTTCTCCGACAAGAGATAAGATATAAAATGTAGATTCGGTAATCATAATAATAATAGTTACAATTACTCACGTTGAATAATGAGTCTTTTGATCGCTTTAAATTTTAAGTGTTGCCTCGGCGAGTTCTTGCACCATTTATAGTTGAATAATCTTCTTTGGAAAATGTGTTTTTGTAAGGATGTGTTGTTTAATACCCGGTGATTTATTGGACTTATTTTTGGTTATCGATATTAATTGTGTAGGTACTCGAAAAAAAGTGTGATTTTAGTCGGGTGAAACTACTTGGATAATTTGCCAAATTTTTGACGTATAAAGGTATGCCGATTCCCTTTAAATATTGCATATTTACGAAATTTAGAAAACGATTCTAAACAGGATTGTTGTTGCAGAATTAATCAGATTAATTAAGTTTAATATTGTTTGATAGAATGTTTTTAATTAAAAATGTAACGTGTTTTGATTGACGTGGTGTGGGTTTCGTGATATGAAAATAGTGAAGGGAGAAAAAATGCGATAACAATACACACACTGTTGAATTCCATTGTGGTCGGCTGTGCTATAATCAATCATAAATATTTTCAGAGTAGACTCAAATTTATATTTATATTTACGTTTTTTTGCAGCTGTATAAAAATTAAATTGTTTGCATATTACCGTACTCATATCAAATATCCAAATCTTTACTAAACTATCACCAAAACATCTGCATTTAGTTCTTTATGTTAACTAATAACTAATTTGATCAAATTCTGGTTATGTGCAGCTCATGGTGTACATGCAACACATTGAACTGTTTCTCCATAATCTTCAGAACCCTAGGAAGGTTCGCAGCAAACTAGATGTAATATTGACGAGTGATTCAACCATTTTGTCTTTCGCAATTCCTCATTTGGATCTTTAGGTTTTTAGGCATAGATAGATGATTGGGTTCGATTCACATAAACAAAAACTTACCGCAAAAGCATAAATGAACAAAAATTCAGTCAGTCTCCTTTTTGAAAATCATAATTTTTGTTCAAGGTTATTCTAGTTGTTCTGAACGTTGTTTCAAATTTTTTGCCTTCCATAATTTTTAGTTCACAAAAAAAAATTGAGAAAAAGGAATTTTTGCTAGCTGGAGCCTTCCTCCGCATCTTGTATCTTTAGAAATTCAAAATTCGGGAAATTGTTTCTGGTGAACTATGGTGAACTATGACGCGTGTTAAGTAATTCTCCCTTTTTGAAAATCAGAATTTTTGTTCAAGGTTATCCTAGTTGTTCTGAACGTTGTTCGATTTTTTTTGCCTTCCATAATTTTTAGTTCATAAAAACAATTGAGAAAAAGGAATTTTTGCTAGCTGGTGCCTTCCTCCCCATCTTGTATCTTTAGAAATTCAAAATTCGGATAATTGTTTCCGGTGAACTATAGCGAAGTATGACGCGTGTTAAGTAATTCTCCCTTTTTGAAAATCATAATTTTTGTTCAAGGTTATCCTAGTTGTTCTGAACGTT
>SMLS01061814.1:0-22337 GCA_004785975.1 Popillia japonica
TTTATATGAAAATTTGTCTCAAAGCATTTACAAAAAAGCTTTATATGCACCCTTATAAATCAACAGTGGTATAATAATTACTTCCAATTGATTTTGAATGAAGGATTACATTTTGCAAGTAGTTTCATGAACATGTTAATAATAATAATGTTCTATACTTGACGTTTTTTAGAGATGAAGCTTGCGTCCATCTTTCAGGGTACATTAATTCATTCAGAATATCTACATTTGTCCAAAAGAAATTTTCTGCATGGTATTGAATATTGTGTCAAGAATTAATAAGACAATGTATAAAATTTTAATCATTCTTAGGTTAATTCATATACTTAAAGGTTTGAATTTTAATATGTAAACACTCACAAAATCTACAGTACCACTCAATGATATTAAAAACATTCGCCTCAATTAAATATTCTGTTTTAGTCCAAAGACCGCCTTGAACGTAATTGCATCCTCTATTACCTGCATCAAGTTTATCAAGTACATATGTACACATCAATACAGATACTATTTTATTGTATGTTAATAATATGTGGTAAAATACACTACAAAAGTACTAATCATTCTTGTAACCCATAAACAAGACAATCATTATCACTATCATCAAATCGTAATTACGTGTATATGTACACTAGTCGTTAATTATTACGAGAGTACATTGTCCGTGAACTCTAGAATGACCTAGTTGTTGTGTCAATCGCCGGAATTATTGACGTTTAATTAATTTAAGCGATAATAGATAATCGATAATGATCCGGATGAAACGTTTCTTTTATACCATGACCAATTTAAATTCGGGCATATAATGGATAATTAATGAAGACGGTTTGACCGAGAGCTCTATTTAGATTATGCCATGAATATAACCTTCCAAAAACAAGGGTGGGATCTATATTTAGGTATATACATACATACATACGTACTGAAAATATAAATGTGATGATTTATTATATTTTCCTTAGGGATTTCGGAATATTTATAACGCAATGTAACAATCAGTCAAGCTTAATTTAAATAATAGATTGATGAAATTTCAACGAAATCTGTTTAAAATTTAATACAGAATCGAAGTGAATGCGTCAATAATTGATTATTTTGCGACAAAATATTTAACGAAAATTAAAATTTTGTTAAATGCAAACTTTTCAACGTGGGTTAGTGCGGCAGAAATAAAGGGTCATCCAACCTTTCACAGCAGACATTTTGAACTGCTTGCGTGATAGTGAATTGATCGAAATCCTATCACAGATCGAAGCTGCTCTGCTGCCTTTTGCGTATGTAAAATTCGATCCAAAATCAACGTGTGGGAGTTCCAATCTGTATCAAATCCTTCATCAGATCTGAGGTCGCTACGAGCCACGGTTCCTATTGGAAGAAGAACAGTCATCGATTGACACACACACATCACATTGACTTTGCAAACTTTTCTTTTTCGCTTGGATGAAATCTGAGCGATCAAGAGCAGCAGTGATAGGTGACCACCACCCGTATGATGCTAAAATATATTCCCAACAAACATATAACATATCAAACATATTCGCGACAGTTTGGAAATGTTTTGGATAAATTTAGAAATTAGTTTTGACAAAAGCGATTAATCAAATCAACCACTGTAGCAACTTTTTGCATACGACAGTCGTGAATTAAATTTAAAATAATTTCGTAAATATGCGGTTAGAATACAGTTTGTTGTTTACCTTGAGATGTAATACACCTGCTGGATCACTTTTCGTTAACTAATGTATATAAATAATTCCAATAACTAATATTTACAAAAAATACATACATACATTTCCGCTACAAGTTATAATTTATGAGTTACAATGATTTACCACCAAAGACTTTCACAAATCTTATGCAACAATTAAAGAAATCGCTAAATGATATTAAATGCAACAAACACTAACAATAAGATAAATAGGTTAATAACGAACTCACTTTCTAGGCTTCTATTGTTAGCTTTATAAATCATCAGAAAAAATATATTTGCCGAATATAAATCTTGTTTCTCCTTGAGTATGACATTTTAATATCTTTTTCAATAGTAGGTATACCACTATTTCTATAAACTAGTTGGACCGAAATCACACTTTTTTTATTCTTTACTATATTTAGCAACAGACTTCAAACAAAACTCTCAATAACGTGAAAGTATCACTAAAATAATCTTATATTCTTTAGATATGTATTTACTACTTGATGACATCATTATGTACCATTATTGTTATTAGTCATATTCGATGCATAAGAGTGAGTAATTCTTTGGTCAAGTACCTACTAGGTTTGTAATACATCAT
The DNA here is from genome assembly GCA_004785975.1 of Popillia japonica. NCBI lineage: Eukaryota > Metazoa > Arthropoda > Insecta > Coleoptera > Scarabaeidae > Popillia > Popillia japonica. The sequence continues at coordinate 2,298 of SMLS01061814.1, forward strand.
ACTTATTTGTTGGTGGTGTCTAATAACATGATCATAAACCCTATGGAAATATTACATTTCTTGCATTAGTGAGAGGATATACTCGTAATCACACAACAGAGCACATACGATACAAATAATGCATACGGATACAAATAATACATACGCAGTAGTTTATTATTTATGGTGATTCAATAGAATGTTTGTACAGCGTTCGAAGTCAATTAGGGTTTATAAAGCGCACATATTATACAGGGTTAGCTTTAAATACGCAAATCTGAAAACTGCAACTAAATGTATAACTGAAAATGAAAGAAAAGACATCGCACTTCAAAAATTTTCAAATTTTAGTTGCGAAAATGCAATTAAAGTCGGTGTATTTTTTTGTTTATCCTGAACTTACACAAATATTGCGGATTTTTCAAGATCATGCAAATGGAAGTAAAAAATTGATAAAAAATTGTTAGATGGTATGAATAGTGAATGGTGTATTGAAATGCAGCTGGTTGGGATTTGCATGAGACCAAAACAAGGAGGATAAAAAAATCTTTTTATGAAACTACATTTTTCACGTATCCCCACAGAAGAAAGTCTAACGGATTTCGATCTGGAGTACGAGCTGGCCAAGGTTTGTGACTTCCATGTCCAACCCAATGTGGGAAAGTTTCGTTTAAAAATGCTTGAACAGGTCTACTAATGTGCGCAGATGCTCTATAGTGCATAAACCATAATTGTTGTCGTATCGCCAATGGTATGTCATCCAAATACTCTACTACTTAATGTATAACAGGGAAACTTTAAATATTAGTCTGCATTTAATCAACGTTGGAGCACAAGTGGTGCAAGCAATTGATCGCCTACCAACTCTGCTCAAACATTTATGGATATCTTAACTTGTGAGGAACCGTGTTGTATATCAAGGTGATTTTTCAAAAATTCAAAAATTTTTGCAGCTAAATCGTTAGCCCATCGTTAGTCCAGGATTGCCCAGCAAAATTTTTTGCTTGCCCACCCACCAAATTTTATTGGGTAAAATAAAATTTTTGGCGAAAAAACCAAAAATCAAAAAAATTAACTTTTTTCGCGCTATATCGTTTACCCATCTCTCAAATTTGATTGCCCACCCTTTACTTTCATTGTAAGAATAATTAAAAAAATAATAAAATGGAAAAAACTCCACTCACGATGAGAGAATGCGGTTTTTTCCATTTTATTATTGTCTAAATTTTATTCTAATGTAAATGAAGGTTGGACAATCGAATTCGAGAGATGGAGAAACGAAATAGCCATTATAACATTAAAAATTATTATTTGTTGTGAACTTATAGTCCCGTGTATTCACGTATACATCGAAAATAGGGTATTTTTCCATTTTATTATTCTGTAAATATTCTTACAATGAAAGTAAACGGTATACAATCGAATTCGAAAGATGAACAAACGAAATACCCATTATAACATTAAAAATTATTATTTGTTATAAACATTTGGTCTCTTATATATTCATCTATATATCGCGAACGGAGTTTTTTCCATTTTATTCTTGTCTAAATATTTTAATAATAAAAGTGGAGGTTGGACAATGGAATTCAAGAGATAGACAAACGAAATAGCGATTATAACATGAAATATCATTTGTTATAAACATATAGTCCCACGTATTCACCTTCTCTTCGTGAATTGAGTTTTTTCCATTTTATTATTTTTTAATTATTCTTACAATGAAAGTAAAGGGTGGACAATCAAATTTTAGAGATGGGCAAACGATATAGCGCGAAAAAGTTAACATTTGGATTTTAGGTTTTTTCGCCAAAAATTTTTGGTAGGTGGGCAAACGAAAATGTTGCCTGGGCAAACATGGGCAACCGATATAGTGTGAATAAAGTTGATTTTTCAATTTTTGCCAAAAAATATTTTTTTCAAATAAAAATTTTTGGAAGCAACAAAAACTTTTCGCTGGGCGAACATGGGCAAACGATGAGCAAACGAATGCCGTATTTTTCTTCAAAAAATTCACATGTGAAGGTGCCAACTTCAGAGACCTATGTGGCTACTTGTCAAAATTTCTGAACGGTATGATAAAGTTAGAATTGTTTGTTGAAAATTGGAATTTGGGCAGCTCAATTAAAAAAAAAAATAAAAACAAAAAATATCTCTCCCAGGATAAACTTTTATTGTCGTTAGCTAGGAATAACCAATGTTTTAGCATGTTGGATCACCAAATGAGTTGTTTTGAAACTCCCAAAAAGACCACAAACAGTTAATTCTTAAGCTTCATACGAGAAGAGACTTTAGTACCTGTGAGGGGTTGTTAAATGCTGTAATTGTCTTGAAAAGAATTAGTAGTTTCATGTCTCTAACTAAACCACAAATGCTGAAAGTGTTACAATTTAGAATTCCATGCCTCTACACAACAAAGGAATTGAAAATCGACGCATGCTACTTCTCAAAGTCCATGAAAGAGTATGATTTAATTACGAGTTTCTTGTTAGGTCTAAGTTCAAGGTCAGATAACAATTAACAGAATCGTGATTAAACAATGAGTTTTGATTTTCTGCAATGTGATATGGCACGAAATGAAACGGAAGATTAACTATGTTTAATGTTGGTTAATATTAACATTGGTATAGATGATAGAAAGTGTATGTATATCTCCGGTGAACGATGCAAATCAATTTATAACCACAATTTGTAGCGATTTACACCAACAATTATCATTCATAGTAATAAAATGCTTATATAACTTTATTACGGTGACTGATCAGCACATTCTAACGTTTTTAGCCTTTAGCGACATCAAAGTCTAGTAAACTCTAAATACTTTGATATATGTAACTTCAAGAGCCGAGGGAGTTACCCTTTCGCTCTCCAGACCAAAATTATAGTCATCCAGACGTGGGTAGAAGGCATTTTAACTTCCTCGCATGACAATGCTCTACAAGCTGTCAACTTTGACTCCAAAGTGATCCTAAATTCCAACAGGAAGCTGAACATCACAGCATTACGTTGAGATAAGCGCCAAACCCTTCTGAAATTGGTGGAAACGAACTTGCTGACGGGTTAGCCAGAGAAGTCAGTGAAAGACCATTCATACGACCAAAACCGATGTGTGGAATTCATCCGTACCAGGACAGATTTCGTAAAGTCGTCTCTATGAGCAAGCCCAGGCTAAGGATGCTTATAGGCATCCTCACTGGGCACTGCACATTGAACGAACATTTCCACTGCATGGGTTTATCAAATTCTCCCTAGTGTAGAAACTGTGGAGACGCAGATGAAACTTCCTCGCATCTCCTAGCCGACGATCCAGCATGGGAGGCGGAGAGGCGGAACTACTTTGGGGTCCCGAGATTGCAACTGGGTTGGAAGGCGTAAACGACATGGGGGGACAATAGGTTTTTTTGGCTTAGCGGCCGCACGGAGTTATCCGCCCATGAGAAAAAAAACTTCAAGATAAAAATAACGGGTTAGGAGTGGTACATCTATGAAAGGATAACGCAGGTGTCCTCAGGCCAGCTCAGCGAAGACAGAAACCTCGCGAGAGCAAAAAGTCAAAAGCTGGCTTGATCCCGATGTTTAGTACGCATAGGAACTGCGAAAGCACGGCCTATCAATGCTTTTGGCTTGAAGAGTTTTCAGCTAAAGGTGCCAAAAAAGTTACCACAGGAATAACTGGCCTCTGGCGGCTAACAGTTCATAGCGACGTCGTTTTTTGAACCTTCGATGTTGGTTCTTTAAAAACTTTCTGAAGAAGCTGACACAATCATCGAGAAAATGTCAAAAGGAATCTTACATACATGACAATACCCGGAAGACTTTAATACAGTAAAGAACGGTCCTGACAGACTTTAAAACTATACTGAACTTGTGCAATGTTAGGATTCTATACGAACTTTTACACAAAATCAACATAATTCTTTTATAAATAAGTTTGAGACGTTTTTTGTGTGACACCAAGTAAATTTTTATACTTGTTTCTTGGTCAATAGTTGTAACTATGGTCTATTCACGATAACAGACGAGACACGTCATGACCAGTAAAATCAGAACTAACAACTTGTACAAAACAAACTATCCAAAAATAACTGCTCTTACTATCATAGATATAGGATTTTTTTTTCTATGCGAAGGTGCCTGTCCTGTACCATGTTGCCATCTCAAATTTTTGCTGCTGTCAATCATCTGTCATTTGTGACACCGTGTGTTCTATATTTTTCCTGTCGTTTTTGAACAGTGTCGTCGTATTATTCGCATTTCATTAAAACAACTGTTCTTTTAAGAAATAATAAACATGCCCAAGTCACTAAGCAAGCAATCAAAGAAGCTCGTTGCGTTTTTAATCTGCACATTTTCAGTCGTTATCTCTTAATTTAACATATTTAGAATTACATACACCTATAATCTGAGTCAAGTTTATCCAATCTTAAGTTATCATGATACACATAACCTATCATATCTCATAACCTATTAGAGAAAAGATTTGGCAATAATGCGTACCGCCATTATGACGTGTATTGATGACGTGCCTCGTCTGTTATCGTAAACAGAGTATACTTATACTCGCAATTGCATTAATAAGATAATATGAAAACGTACTTCGTTGTCTGTGAACCAATTAAAATAGTTTCGCAAAATTTAAAATAGATTATTAAAAATATACATTACAGCGTATTGGCCGCAATTACTGCTGCAAGACCGAGATATTCGTTCCTGCCTGCTACTGATTCCGAAAGAAAAAACGACATATACAATACATATATGCCTGTCATCGAAAGTATTATGCCGTTGTATGTATACATACCACACAATTTACTACTCGTTACAAAATTGTCAGCAACGATTGTGAAACCGTAAAAAGGTGGTCCCCGGTATGACAGATAATTGCTGAGTAATTTTAGAAACAACGTCACTAATGTTCTCTCTATACGGTAGATAGTCTAGATAAAGACGTCGTTCTGGCTCGCTTTTTTCTGCTGTTCTCCTCGTCCGACGTTCTCGAATTTATTAGATGCAGATGTAACTTAAAATAGTCCCGGTTTACAGGGGCACTTCCTTTTTATCATTACTTCTTTTTCGTTCGTTTTACGAAGCGGTAGACAGCGCTACGAATACACATCTATAATAAGAAGCATTTAAAGTTGTGTTTTGGAACTGTAGTACGTAAATTGAAGTGCAAAAGTGCCCGGCCAAAATATTCGTTTTGCAAATCCGGTTTATTATTAGGAACCCTTTCAAAATGTAATAAATTTATTTTCTTTGTTTCTAATCATAATAGAAGTACTACCATGCAAAATTATTTACGAAAATCTTCAAATTTATATTCTTGCATTCGAATACTTTTATTCACTGCGGCACATTTCTGCCAGTCTGCCGTTTGACGACTGAAGCAAATACGCATATGCGGATGAAGAACAACGTGCACGTCTTATATTTTCCCAAGCTAATTATAGCAGTAATTAATATTCGAAACTCGTCAAGTTTAGTGTATATTTTACGTAGATAGTTTGAGGAAACGTAGCAATCATTAATTCAATATTGGAACATACAGTAGCAGGCAAAAATCGTATGTAAATACCCAATTACAGAAATTATTTCAGTGATAATCTTCTTGGCTACAAGCGAAAAGCAATAATCGACGTATGCAATAATTTCTTATGGCCAGTAATTACGGTTGGATCTAAGAAATTTAACGTGGGAATCCCATGCCAGTCTCCACAAACTAAACTTGAATATACAGGTATTTCGATGTCGTGGATAGTTGTGATTCAGTTCGCAGAAAAATGAAGAAAAAATAGAATTCTAGAATTCTAACATCTAGAGTGTTTTTATGATAAATTTCACCATACATACGAGGTGTGCCCTTCAAGTTTGGGAAAAGGGGAAGTCATATGTTTGGAGAAATATTTCGCAACAGTATTGTGATTTTATCAAAATTCTTGGATAAGCAAAGGGGTATGTGTCGATGCATTTTCGTGGTTCAAAATCCATGTCGTCCCTAATTATAACGCGTTTAAACCAATTTGGGTCCTTATTGATATCAGCAACTATTTAATTAGCGACGATTAAAAAAAAGAAAATTCGCAGTAACAGTTAAAATGGCTTCACATAACCCATACAAAATTTCTATTTCTTCAGGGACTTTCTTAAAAGTAATTATTGTTTGGACTTTCTTTAAGGCATCTTACCCTCCTGATTATAACATAGTATTGTCGCCAATGGCTTTTTTTCTCCTTTTTAAAGATTCGCTGCATTGAATTCCATTTTTAACGTAAAAATTCAAACAATCCATTTATCCGACATTTCGCCACAAAAGGAATTAATCGAACACATTGAATAAGGCGTTTATTCGTTCACCAAACATGAACCAAGCGTAGAAGGTTGCATGAAGTTAGTCACACGTTGACTATTAACACACTAAAAACTTGAAAATTTTAAACTATGTAGCAAAAGACTGTCTACAAGGAATGGTCCTATATAGGTACATACATATGACGTAATAAAAAAATACTCTTAATTTGAAGAGTTTAATAGCTGCAGCAATATCGGCTGACTGCTGACAGTGAGTCCTCACTAGTAGGAAGTATATGAGCTTGCTTGGAAACAAAATGTGACAAAAACCTCAGATATATATGTTGTTAATAGTAAAAGCTTTATTATTTATAATTGATAATTTATGCCCATGATTTGCAGAAATCCGTCATTCGTTATTGTTAGTAATTGACTCCATTTTTGAACGGGCACAAAATAATCGTAGTGCCTTATGTTCTTTTTTTTGGACGATCCTTTCACTTCAATTCTATTTGCTTGTGAGATGTTCTCCTTTGGCTCTTTGAACTTTTTGCTAGCGCCGCCGCCGGTAGATATGATTTAGTTCGAATTCGGTTGTTAAATTATAAAAGTGTTCTATTTCAGAACATAAAAAAATTGCGCTTGCTTGAAATTAATATAACTGATTGATGTCAAGCCACTATAGCTATGTAGTGTTTGGTCTTAATATTAGATGCCCATATGAAATTAATAGATAACAGCATTAGTTTTTTTCTCTTTTGTTCCTAATGCTATCCTATTAAGAGCTTTACGTCACAGCATAGTAAAACTCACACGTTAGAAATAATTTGACTGGTTAATACATACTGGTTAATACATACATACAGGGGCTAGAAACTCAATTCGGCATATCATACGTTTATTTATTTCAAAATAACAAAAAAAAATCAAAAATAAAACAAATACAAATAGTGAAGAAACTGCCATAAAGCAATATATGAAATACTTGAAACTCGAGTTACTTAATTAAGAATATCACAAGAGGTGCTCAAATTGTTGTCCATTTACTTTTTGGCAGTATCTAGGTCTACCAACAACAACTCCCAGTGCATTCTGCACGTATGCTGGAGGAATGTTTGTGCCCGCGATTCTAATGCGAGCTTATAGTTAATCTAACCTTGTTGGTCTATTGCGAAAAACAAGATATTTCAAATATCCCCAGAAGAAAAAAAAATGATCAGCTTCTATCTTTTCCGTAATAATTTCTGCAAATTGAAATTGCGATCAAAATGGTCTTCTAGGATTTCATGCAAGAGATATGGTTTGTACGGATGATATTTGGCTTGCCATAATATTTTTCTTATGTTGCTGATACTTTTTCCCACTTCTAGGTCAATTATAACACTTTTAATTCGATTGAAGATCAATTTATTCCATTTATATTTTTCCAATTGATCCTCCAGAGACATCATGATCTGCTGCAAGTTGCCGAGGTTTGTAGAGTAGGGCGATTGACACTGTTTCATTAAATTGTTCCACTGTACGTGATACTGGAGATCTGCTGATTGGAGGCCTGTTTGGATGACTCTCATTAAATATATGACAAGCTTCAGAATGAGTCTTCCTACGATCATCGATCCAACAATTATGAATAGTTCAATGCGCTCAATCTTGGACAGATTCATCTCTCTTATCACTTTTGAGTTATAAAACAAAGTATTACTAGCGTATAAATCTTGACAGATCGTAAATATACTTGATTCCATAGAAACCAAGTAAGTAACTTGATTTTTAATTATTTCATTCATTCGTTTGCAGCAATTTATTAACTTAATGTATTTATTTTAGTTTTTGATTTTATTTGTTGTTTTTGGAATAAATGAGCCTGTGATATGCCGTATGATGTTTCTAAATAAATTACCTGCCAAGTGACACTAAACTTAACATTTAAAACAATTCAAGATGGTTGCCTCAGACAAACAGCACTCTCTTAAAACAAATGAAACACATGTCAAAACGTGGATATTTATCTACGATTAAATCCCACCAAATCTCAAATCCAAATGTCAAACCGTTTCTACATAATCCCATTTGGTGCAATACTTTATACATACCCTGTATGTACGTACATATATACTTACAATTAGATTAGATGCCAATAAAGAAATTGATTTAGAAGCATTAAAAATCTTGAAAATTTTAGTCTATGGCTTAATACAAGAGACCTTCAAAGAGGTACCCTTTAGGCAACACGGTGTTGAGAGAATTTATTGGTTTAAGTCCTGATTTATCATCTCGCACTTTTGGAACCACATAGCAACATGAAGATAGATTAAACATAAAGGATGGCCAATTAATCATTTCTTTGATAACTTGTGTAAAGTGATATAATCAGATGATCAGAAAAACATTCAAATGTTCAGTATGGGAAAAAATGATGTCAAAACCTTAGCATAACCCTGCCAAAGTATTCTCTTTAAAAGTTCAACCGAAATTTTTATTTATTAGATTTATTATATTTATATACTTATTATATTTATATTTATTTTAATTTATGACCTTGGTATAGCACGAATTTCTCAAAAATGAAAGAGCTATTGATGATTTTTGATCCTAACAGCCACATAATTAAAACAGCACAACAGAAAATTGCTGTAAGAAATTCTAAAAATTGACATACACTTTTTTTGTATTGGACACGACTAACAATCATTTCCTCATTTGCTTATATTTTTGAAATTTCGAAAACAAATTGCCAGAACTTTTTTCTTCAGCGACAAAATTTTTACTGCAGGATTGAATTTACTTCGTATTGCTTTTGGCGTGTTTGACCATAAAATAAATTTTCTGTAAACTTAAAAATATGCAAATAATAAAATAAAAAAGGAACTTAACATGTATGCGACTTAAAAATTGATAATATGAGACTTTCAAAGGTGGCAAAACGCTCAAAATGTCACAAGTTTTTCAGGATCTTAAATTACAAACAAAAATCCAGAAGTTAGTGTTTGACTACTCACTTTTTTTCAGTCGTTAGTCGTTGTTCATATTTTTTTGCGATGACAAATTTTAATTTTTTGCTTTGGGAACTATGTACAGTTTTAATTTCTCTGACACAATTACCGCGGCACGTCAGGGTTCGGTACAAACGTTTTGTCTTTTAACTTGTTGTTGTAATGATGACCTAATATCAGCATTAAATCATCGACGTTATTGCAGAAGACCCTCTTCAGTTGAAAAATATTGTAGCTGTTCTTTATGGCACAGAAATATGTGTACCCAGAACCCAGTTTCCATCCTTCAAGCCTAGCTCCTAGTATTTCTGTTTCAATTTTTGGCCAATTCAGATGTCGAATAAGGTCATTCTGACTGATTTACTAAGTGAAGTCCATCAAGTAGAGATGGCAAATATTCATTACCACTGGTCGGTAATACCTCGGAAATTTCGCCACTTTGCATCTGTGATGGCACATTCTTCACTCGAAACACCTATGAGTCTCAATTAACGCCAAATCATAGGTCTTGCAACTAGCATAGTGTCGTTCTTAGCGTTTGACCGGTTCTTCAGAGTAAGAGCATGTTGTGTGCAGCAAATGTGAGGCGCCCATTCCTTGTACTGATGTTTAATTTTTAGACCAAAATAGTAAGAATATAAATTATCTATTAATGTTCCATTAATGAGGTTGGATAATGAATTCGTTACATACATAACAGAAGCTGTTGCAATTATTTGTACACTCACGAGACATTATAACTGAATTCCATGTTCAGACATGTTAAGTCAATGAAGCATATGAAACTTTAACTGAATTAATCAACTAAAAGTATATGAAAATTATCCATATTTGATGCAACTAGTAGGACAAAGTTAAATTTTGGCAGCTTCCAATATTGAAGATTCTGAGTTTTTTAAAGCAGTACAGATCAAGCAACATGATGAGCCAATATCATTACAATCAATTACAAATGGTAATAAAATTATTCAGTATGGTGTATGTATAAGAAACCAGAAGGTATCAATTGAATTTATTAAGTGAACCTCCTAAAGACTCACCCGTTATGTTAAGTACATTTTGATTAAGTTTAAAACAACTTTATGCCCGTTTAATCAGTAATTATTACGCTTTTTACTTAAATATTATTTGTTATTGAGAAATTAATCTCGTATTCATAAATATTTCATTATGTTTCGCTAAATTACAAACAATCAGTACTCGCATATTTTACGCACACGCATTTTATATTCTAAACGGTATGCAAAAGATTGAAATGTCCCCTTTTCCTATGGTACGTGTATTAGCTAGAACGATTTTTTGTTAAAAATAAGTGAGCAAAAAAGGAGAATTCATGGTGCTGATTTGGCTTTATAGCAAGAACTTTTATTACTTATTGTGTTTTGCATGTATTTCCTTTAATAAAATAAAATGCATAAAATGCATTCAACAAGTTTTGAGCTATTTATTCAACTTGATCATAATTATTAGGTACCAATATATGAGAAACAAAATTAAGCTTACCTGTACGAATGTTGTTACGAAGTAATATATTTTACAGGTAACTAATTACTAAATCCTGACGATTTGTAACGGAAAAAAATCGTTGCTGTGATAAATCCTATACTGAGGTTATACACACTCACACTTCCAAAAATAATCACAAATTTCATTGTAATAGCCACCCTAAATACATACACCAAACTATAACACTAATATTTAGCACTTTTCCTAACACATTTTCTTTCGTTTCCTCACACAAACGTTGCGTAACTTCGTTTTGATCCACCAGCACACACAACAAATAAGTCAAAAAAATTTTTGGCGGGTAACAAACCTGAACTGCACGAGGATACGCAAGAGACCCAGCGGAGTTTCGCACATTAAACTTTTGAATAATTTCACTTTACCGGCGTGTTGGCCCCGTCTTGCGGTGTTTTAAAATTAAACGAGTGTGTTGGTTGACTGCGATTCGAGTTCGGTATATTCGTGAGACCATGTGACACACACACTACACTACAACGGTCACAAAAAAAGCCCACGACGAAGGAAGGCGCATACTACATACTAACAGAGGTGGAAACATTTCGCGTGTACATTTTGCTTGAGGTTTGTTTGGCATCGTGCTGCAACACCATTGCAAGCGCTCTCGCATTGTAAAAGTGATCCGCGTGGGGATAATATAAGAGAAAGAATCTTGTGATATTATATTGTTGCTTCGTATAAGTTATGTACCGCTAAAGTTGCGGTAAGTTTCGATTATTAAAGTAGTGGTTGACTTTAATATTTGATTTATATAATGTACTTATCTGTAGGTATAGTAGGTATCTGTATAGAGTAGTCACTCCGTATCTCCAAATATATAATAATAATTTTTCTAATATTGAAAATTAATGAAATTGGCAGAATTTCTTTCCCATTTTAGTGCGATACTTCAACAGTTACTTTTAATTGCCCGAATATTACAAATTCAGTAACTGATATCATAAATTAGAATATTTAACTATAAGTATATGTATGTATATTTTTATGACCTATAAGATAAGATTAGATTTGACGGCCGTGGCACTGTTGATTAGATCTACTGTAACGGACGCACCACATTCACATAAAATATCTCCTGCCGTCTATAGATTTTTTGACATACCTAGATGGCAGATTTGATCTTTAGTTTTCCCGAGATTGCGTAGATTGTATTTCAAGGCCGTACGACCTGTCCAAAATCATACCAGTCCTAGCCAGTAGTGCTAACTTAACGATGCTTATAAAAATGCCTTCGTCTGCTTTTGTCCTGGCTTGTTCTGTTAGTGGAAGACAAATCTGTTCTTCCCACTTGTTAATTACTTGTTTCAGATGGCTGTTTTGCAGACCACAACAAGGATCAGACCCAATAACAGGCATTTTTGCTGCTTCTTTGGGAAACTTATTTGTCTCTTGAAATAATATCGCATGTCCACGGCCCGAGTCTCTATTGTGAGTGTTGACCACGTCATGTAAAATATATACTGTACAAATAAATGCACAAGATATACAATATAAAACTCGACGAGTTACGGTTAAGGTACCTAACTGGACCTGTAAACCACCCTAGAGGCGAAAACCTTCTGGTGAGTGAGGGATGTCAGAACGTCACGGTAATTCAACCACGCTAGAGGCGAAAATCCTCAGAAAGTTTAAGGCTTTTAAGTGTCAGTAAATACACTGCTGGAAATAATTAACGAGCACATCCTGTATAATCTAGACGTGCGGTTGTTGGGCAATGAAATTTGTAGTACAGAAGTAGTATCCTCGCTGAAGTCTCCGACCGATCAGGTCTGTGATCATTTCTGGAATCATGTTCAATCGGATTCAGATCTTGAGAACGAGCCACGAGGCCATGAAAGTATTCGCATACAGTTCTCTTCCACAAAGGCCTATATTACACGCGACGGCGACGTGGACTCGATCGTTGTTGTGCATGTATAGCAGACGTGGGCACCGCCGAACGTAAGGAAGCACAACCTCATCTACGTATCGGCGACCCATCATCGTCTGCAGCAGACGTGTACGTTCTCTATATATAACAGCACACTACTCCATAATGCCCTGCTGGCGGTGGATATGCCATGGTTGAATGCACTGCTCAAGTAGACACTCACCAGGTCGCCGACGAACCAAACTTCGCGCGCCACCAACGCCCAATTCGAATCTTGATTCGTCGGAAAACAAAATGTGCCTTTACTCCGCAACCCACCGATGCCTTGCGTTGATCCACTGGTAGTGTGCAACGCACGTTGGGCTCTTAGTCCACCTACTAAATACCCCCGTACAGTTTGCGTAGTGAGTGGGTCTTCCCTTCCTATTGGCCAAACGGCTCAAAGTTGCTTTGAGGACGACGGTGACGTACGCCACGTTACAGACGGCCGCGGTCCTGGCGTGCTGTCGTCGCGCGTACGTCCTACCTCAGCGGATTCTCGCCATGCCCGTTGCACAGCCGACAATGATCGCTCGAGACGACGACGTGCGATCTGATGGAAGGATACACCTACCATGTGCATCCCCACAAACATTCTCCCAAACTAGATAGTGGAACTTTGTACCACACTAAGAACGACAGTTATTCCACTTATCGGAGCCGGTCAGTAAAAAATGCGACAATAGCAAAAGTCGAAACCGCCTGCATAGACTTGTATATAGGAAACCTTGATGCACCGCAAATTTTATGGATGTATCTCCACACGCTCAGATTATACAGGATGTGCTCTTCAATTATTTTCATCAGCGTATACTTATGTTCGCACCCCATATCCCTATCTCGGTGTTCTGTACGGCTCGTAAGTTTATAGCAGATTTATGACCTAGAAGTACTTATTTTTTACTTCTTCTTTTTTCCACTTTGAGCTCAATTAAAAAACTTGCATTAAAAATCAATTTATTCCAGAACCGAAATATAAATAATTACCATATCGTTCTGATACTCAAAATTATGTCGTAATTCTTTAGAATCCTTACACAAAGCAATCGTACAGATGAATCGATTTCTTAAAAGTTAAAAAAATAAATAATTCTACAACCTATTATTCTATTTACAGTATACCTAAAATGTGTAAATAACTCTACGTTTCCTTTAGTAGTAACAATAGCTTAAAAAGCTATAGGCTGCAATTCGACACAAGAAGACAAAAATGCTATCAATTTTCTTTTGAAATATTTATCCCGTCAACAGAACAAGCTTGGAGGAAATTTTTAACTGAAATGCAAATTCAATTTTAAAATCAAAACATTTCACTTGCAAAAGTCGAATCCTACACTAACAATGGCGTCAAAATTTGAAAATCATGATATTTAATTCGATAGTTTGATAGATGACACCTAGAGTTTGTTTATCATATTTTGTTATTTATTATCAGAAATATTTCTTCTAATGTAAACAACCTTTTTCCATCTTTAAGCTAATCTACTTTTACGATGAAAATAAAATTTGACATGGTGATTTAGATTAGGCGATTACATGCTTCTTTTGGACGAATTTTCCGAAATTAGCAAAATTACAGCAAAGAAAAACAAACATCCTCTTGCATTATCATCAATAGAACTTTTTTGTTTTTTGATTTACAAGCACGAAATTAGCATCACCTAATAGACCCGTTAAAATGTCAAAAATATGGTCCTCTTGTAGAAACTTCGTATTATGCTCCATCGACATGCCAATTCTTTGACAAAATAGTTAAGAAAGTGCAGTCCACAGACTTCAAAATAATTGCCTACTGCAAAAACGTCCAACTTTTGATTGACCGCATTTATTTGTTGAATAATTTGTACTAACTATATTAGTCACTGCACAATAGCAATTTGCTGATCATATTGTTACTTTCTTCAGGTTTCCAAAGACCGTTGTTGTCGTTTACTCATCAACAACATTGTCTGGTGTATACAAATCCTTTAAAGAGGTTGACTGCTTGATCAGAGAAACGTCAACAAACGAACGCTTCTACACCCGAAAGCCTTCAATACAGTGAATAAAGGCCGTGAAAAACCTACACGCAACTCGTTTTTTATGTAGAAAGATATAAATACGTTCTAGACAGTAGTTTTAATGCATTAGACAGATTTGTAGTTTATTTTTACTACTTAGTAGTAGTAGTAGTAGTTTTTTTTGACAGACGATGGCAGGTGCCTCGTATTAAACAAGAAAGTACAATAAGATTTAATGATTTGTCCAATTCCGATAGGATACCAATTCAAAACCCGTTACCAACAAAATAAAATCACATTTTTTGAAACTCTGTATCCTTCAATATTAAAATTAAAATTATAAATGCTCCTGTTTCAGTTCAAGTTTGTGTTAATAGTTTTGAGCTGATGCACTTTTGGAGAAGAACCGAACGCTAGGGGCAGCATAAATACACATTGGAGTTTTGGATGTACATATCTACCTGCAAGTTAGATCATTATCGTCTATATTAATTCTATTTAAAAGAAAATATCTCATATGTATCCAATTATGTATTGTCTAATGATCACGATATAACAGTTGACAAGAGTTCAAATTTATTTAGATTTTAGAGAAGTTATTAGTAATTCACTTTCACCCACAAAAACACTAACCACTTGGATAAATTGCCAGAGCGTTTCAACAGCAAACCTGTGCGGTAATAAAACACAGGAGAAACTGTAGAGAAACGACAATATACATACAGAAAATGTAACTGTGATTCGTTTTTGGGCTGAAAGCGTGATTGGCTTTTAGTTCTTCCGAAATGAGGGTGATGATGGTACACACGGATATACATAGCATATCTCGTTTAACATTTTTCGTTGGGGTTTTAAGTGAAAGAGGTTAATGGTATCCAAGGCTAATGATCTCCAACCCACTAAACAGCATTGGTAATTTTGCTATTGCTGTTACTTGAATGCTATTACTGAATTAAATCGGAAAGTCAAATGTTGTCCCTACAGAACTAGGTGATTAGAATTAAAGCAACTAACTACTTCTATATATGTGATAATTGTGTAGTTATTTCGACAAGAATTTTATTAGATACCAACCGGGATTAATAAAATCAATTATGTATAACTACCTACTTAAATAATTTTTAAAATTGACATTTCCTAAACTTGAAACAGTTTTTTTCTCTTAATAAAACACATCTTAATACATCCTTAATAAACATAAACAGTAACCATTTATAAGCACGCACCTTTCCTGTTGATACGCTTTCACTAATAAATTAATACATTTTCTAATCAATTTCCTTTACAATTGTTGATATTTCCGACGTCAATTTGAAAACATAATTTCTAACATAGTTTGTAACATAGTTTTACTTATCGATTTCAATTAGCGGGATAATCACTCTCTATCTACATAGATACAGTTTCTTCTTTTTTTATATGTGTCAGTGCTGGATTCACAACGAACCAAAAACAGTAGGTAATTTACAACACGCTAATTAGAGAAACAGTTTCTATTTTTTTTAATCTCCTCATTGGGTATTTACTTCTAGTTTACATAGGAAGCAATTCGAAATAATCATTAAAATTTATTTTATTGGTTGAGTTAGTAATATTGGAGCTTAATGGTCTTTAAATACTTAACAAACTTTATAAAATTGACTGATTTGTAATAATTACGTGTAAATTATAAAGCGTCATCTATTTATTTTACCCTTCTAGCGTTTTATTGTTATTATAGACACATTAAGACTTTTAATCATCAAAATTTGTAAAGAAAATTCAATATTATGGTAAAAGGTATCTGTTAAACAGGATGAGAGCAATTGCTTTGATTTATGTACAAGCTAAATTCTACAACGTTTGGCTAAGTTAATAGGTATATTTCCCAAGCTAAAGCATCATCAAACGTGCGCTGTGTTCTTACCGATGTTTATGTTTATGTTTTTAGAATTAGAAATGACAATACAACGTTTTTAAGTTTTGACATTTTATTTTTCAATATAATCCTATTTCATCTCTGCGCTTTTCGCGATGGTGCTGCTATTTTAACTGCTCCGTATAATATGACTTTTGTTGTTCTGCAAAATACTCATCCAGTCGCCAAATCCGGAGAATATAGAGAAAGGTAGATCAAGTCGTGGTGGAATTCGAACAATTCGGCTGTGATGACGGCGGAGGTGTGAGCTGGTGTGTTATCGTGGTAGAAGAGCATTTTTTTCTTCGTCAAATGTGGTAGCGCTTTTTGGAGGACCTGAACGCGATTCATCAAAAACTGATCTACCTCATCAAATGATAGACGGTTGTAAGAGAAGGCGAATGGGACTCATAAAGACCATCGAGAATGCGCTTAATTTCTTCGCAGGTTTTAACACTCAAAGATAAGAATCGGATCATTGAACGATACCGTTCTTTCTCGGTGGTCGCAAAAACAGGCAATTTTCACTAAGTTTTGACAGGTGGGCTAAAAAAGGTTATATTAAATGATGTCCTGCGACATTATGAAGGAAGTATAATCTATATCCGGCCCTCAATTCGCTTTTACACTTGTCGAAGTCGACGAGGTGATGGCGGTGCTATCTTCTATCAAGTCTCTGTCAGTAGGATCAGATGGTCTCTCCCTAAAAATGCTTCTTCTTTGTTGTCCATTTATTCTCCCTGTAATCACGCACATTATCAACAGTTGCCTTCTAGAAAACCGCTAGACTGCTGGAAAATCACTGTCATCGTGCCATTGGCTAAAAGTAATCGTCCTTCATCTTTTAAAGACTTGCGTCCTATCTCTATGCAGCCTACATTATGTCAGGTCCTCGAGAAGATTCTCGCCAGACAGGTGCGCGCATTCCTGGAATCCAAAACTACTCTACCTGTTGGTCAGTCGCGATTTCGACCGGGCTATGGATGCGCCTCGGCTATGGCACACGTAACTGACGATATATTCAGGGCAACCGACAATGATAGAGTCACGGTATTGGTCCTTCTGGACTATAGCAAGGCATTTGATACCATCAATCATCACCTCCTGCTGTCCATTCTCCACCTCATTGGTTTTAGTCACGAAACAGTCGCCTTTTTCCGTTCGTACATTTCAAATGGATTTCAAGAGGTACATCTCAAGAGCCTTTCCTCTTCCTCTAGACCTGTGGTCGCGAGCGTGCCACAGGGTAGCGTACTAGGACCCTTATTGTATTGCATTTACACATCCAACTTAGTAGAATGTAGTATCAAACACTGCTCGTATCATATGTATGCTGATGTTACACAGCTATATTATTCGTTTGCTCCTGATTCTGTGGTCAGCGCCGTCACAAATATAAATACAGATCTGCAAGCTATCGCTAAGGAGTCTTCGCGCCACTCCCTTTTTATAAATAGCAGAAAGTCTTCGGTGATGGTATTTGGTCGGGCTCTTGCCATATCTAAAGTTCTGCCGAACATTGAAATATTTCGTAATGACACCGTTCTTTGCCCGGTCCCTGGGGCTCACCCTTGATACACAGCTCCAGTTTAAACAGCACGTTTCACACATAGTCAGCGGTACGTTCTTCAAACTAAAAATCTTGTACAGCAGTTCACCATCTTGAGCTATTCAAGCGGTCTTTCTCATATAACGCTGTTCGACTGTACAATGCTAGCCCAACTGCACTAAAGAACTTGACTCCACCAGCATTGGCTTATCACGTTAGAAAACTATATTGCTGTCCGCCGGCCAAGTCATGATCGCGACCGTATGTATCTGCTTCTGCTTCGGTTCGTTTCTCTCTATCTCGCTTTCTTCTTCTGTTTCTTTGGTCTTTTATTCTTATACTCTTCTTCTATAAACATTGTATCTTTTATCAATAGCAACTAGACACGAATTTAGGTTAGGTTATCTTTTAGGTTAAGTTTAGTTTAGTTCTAATTCACTTTTAAGTTGTTTGGATCCGAGAATAAGAGCTTCTTGTTGTCATGAAGCTGATCTCGGATCATTTTGATGACTCTGCTTTAGGAACTCTTTTTTTATATAAGTACATATGTATATGTGGAATGTACTTTTTCATCATCAATAAAAAACTATTATTATTATTATAAATAGTAAATAATGTATGCATTATCGTTAGTATTTGTGGACAAACAAATACTTAAAAGTATTTTCCCATTGCTGTGACAAAGTTTTGTCGTCGCCCCCAGTTGGATATGTAAACAGAGGTAAAAACTTTTAGAATTGCACAATGAAAAATAATATTGTTTTGTACAGCTGAACTGCTCACTAACAACAGGTGCAGTAACCTCTATATCATGCCAAATAAATCCATTCATACACTGCATGTTGAAGCTTTTCGAACATAAATCCTAGAAATCATAAAGTCTATATATGTTAGGCAGAATTAATCACCCCTATTGATAGAAATGCCTTATACAGGAGCAAATCTTTTCAAATAGGTTTGGAAAAGTCTATGAAGAAGTGTCGATCTGTCGGCAGAGAGTAAGAAATGCTATTATAAAACTGTATAGAACTTTCTTATAGTAATCTTTTGAACACTTATAATTAATACTGCAATTCATAGACTGAAGAAAGAGGTGCTGAATAGCACATATTTCCAAACAAAATAAAAAACTGCATTCAGCATAGCTGGCGCAAGCTTTTGGAAGTTTCTAAACTATGAATTATTATTATTATTTAAATTAATAAACCTTCTCCCTCTAAAATACATAAAACTACTAAAATGCTTGATATAACAAGCCTCAAACTGTTACTTACATTCAAATTGTATGACAAAAATAGGAAAATAGTAAGAAACAAAATGAACTGTTTACTGATTTGAAGGTCAACCCGGATATTTTCAAGCAAAAACAATTTTTATATTTTCGCCATATTTCAAAAGTTTCAGCTTATTATTGAGTCGTATATTTCTGTTTTATTACGAGTACGTTTCACAATTTTGATTTAAATATCTTTCATATTAAGCTGTTTCCTCTGTTGTAAAAATATATACGCACACTTACCTACCTATTAAAATTTGCATGGGCATTCGCTGTTGCGACGTAATCTAAATTTACCGCATCTATACCGTCATCTCCTTTGTGACAACCTCCGGACGAAAGATATTTTTAAGTTCGCTAATTTACTATAACTAATTGCGATGACTTGTTGACTACACTTTCCTAATAATAAATTATAGAAGATCAAAGCAGTCACATGCATCCGGTGTATTACTATCAGACGACAAAGAAGAACAGGATAAGACCGTTTGTGTTTTATTACTTCAGTAATCCCGTTTTCGTCATTTCAAATGTAACTGTACTCCTAGTTCGCTGGTAAAGTTGATTAATTTAAGTTTTATAGTTGATAACGCCGACAGAGTTTAGAAAATAAAAGGAAATCTTC
>ML217668.1:0-11437 GCA_004785975.1 Popillia japonica
TTTTGCGGTTTTACAACCACTGAACCTTTTCTGTCAAATTTATGTTCCTTTATATTTCATTATCACGAAATATGATGTCATTACGGAAACACGAGAAATATCCGTACTTTACAGAGGAGGCTTTAAAACGTATCACGCACCATTCAACTCCCTGATACACGCTAAATTTAAAAACGAAACCGGGATTTGTATTTAAACGAGCGTGAAGACTCATTAGTCCTTCTCAGTCCATTTGTTAATTACCGATGTCGTAACGTATACATACATATATCTATATATACTTACATACATGTATACGAGGAACACCAAATCTGATCGATTCGGGCACATGTGGGCGTTACCCGTAACTTAATGTACGCGATGCTATTTTTAGACTTCCTGTAATTTTCTTATGGGCTTTTATCAAATTCGCCGGTGAAAATCGGCGGTAAGAACGGCGCTGCGTATTTTGACGTTAGCGGACGAGTACGTCGTAATGAGGGTAGTATGTAATTGCGGTTGTCCATTAAATTCATTAGTTTATTGAATAAAAATAGACGGAAAATCGCTTTAGTGAGGCAATAAAGTTAATAATTGGCTTGTGACATTCAAGTTGGATCGATTATAGCGAATTGGTCCGTATAAATTGCGATCTTGATTAGCTTAGCCGTAAAAACCTTTTGAAATATGATGGGGTTGTAAAAGAAAACAAGCTGTAGATGTACAAATATTGGGTTAACCAATACCATTTGTAGTGATGGGCGTCCAAGGTGTTATATGTTTGCTAGATGTGTATTCGTTACATTATTAATCAATTTATTGAACGGCTGACTAATACCATCTAATACCCAATTAATATGCCAGTTGCATTGAGGTACAACATCAACCTATCAAGTTTCGTTTTACAACTAGTACATAGAATAATTTACTAGAATGGTAACTGAAAGGGAAGGGGTAAAATGTATTACAGCGCCTCTCGTAACTTGACCGGAACTAAAAATAAAGCGCCAAAACATTCCAATCTTAGGTAAATAATTCAAATTAATATTTTGAAAAAGGTTTTCGCCCACAATTGTGCTGTAAGTTAATATTTAATTTTAATGAAATAAAATTAAAAGTAACATAGCAAAATTGTGGACGAAAACTTTTTCACCATAGTAATTATTAATTATTGTTGTATTTACATATATACTACCACTCTAACGAAGCGTGTCAAAAAAAAAGTCAATTAAAACAAACCTATTTATTTTTAACATTAACTATTAACAATAATCATATCTACATCACAAGCTATGGAATATGATTTCACTTACAGAAGAACTACTAAGCTCAAATTATAAAACACTAATAAAAGTTCAAAGTTTATAAAAAGAAACAAAAACTATCCGAAAAATACATAAAACTTAAAAATAACGTAAAACAAAACGTAGATCACAAATATACACCAAATACAGTAAAAGCAGTAAAAGCGTTCTATAGACACCCGACAATCCCGAAAATGTCAACAAATGAGTGTTGGTGTAGTAGTTGCTCCTACTTACCCGCTGTTCACGTTTAGTTACCGGTCAAGATAAGAGAGTGCGCAACAATAGTATTTGGCGCCAATTTGAGAGTCGGCACCCCCTGGACTAGTATGTGCAGTCACATACAAGTCATATATCATCGCTCAGACTTTGACTATGAATATCTTGTTGAATACAAAAGGGGCGGGGTGTTTAGCTAGTAGTATAAAGAAAATATTTAAGAAGAATTGACGTTGGTGCTGTACTTGGTTCATATAAAAATTTATCTTGGCTTTTTTTAATTCCGAATAACAGGAGATATGCCCGAAAGGCAAAAATTAATATTATTCAGAAAGTAAAAGTCAAATGCATATTCTCTTGTTTGTTGCTTTCCCAATGTAAGACAAATTCATTTTGTGTATATTATTACTCACCTTCTTAATGGGCTTATCAAAAAACGCCGAAAGCCATGTTTAAATATTATATTCTGCATACAGTTTAGAACGTACAGCTATGGTTGGTGCTCTCTTTAAAGAATTGATGCAACTTGACGACTGAAACAGTTAGAATAGTGCTTCCCAGGATTCTTTTCTGGACAATTTGGCCTTCTATAAAAATAATCTTACTAAATAATAAACGGTTCTCTTTAAATGGCTCAATGCCAACATTATAACAGTTAGTTTCCTCTTGTGATCTCTTAGTGCCGGTAAAGCTCTTTTTAAGAAAAAAAGGAACAGGTGGCCAACATTAGAGAAATTTTCATCCGACGTTTTTTTGCAAATCCATCTTCTAAGTTGTTTGGTATGGCTGTGGCTTTCTGGTCGATAATAAACTTACCATAGACGTTACAGGAATACTTGTATGTACTTATRTACAACTGAGTTATAGAGAGACCTTCCCTGAGTACTGAGATACGAACTGTTATCTTCACGTGACCTAAAAAATCAACGTTGTTGTTTGCGTTCTTTTGATGCTCTTAATGTTGGTCTCCATATAAGCAAGCGTGCGTAGCGCTGTGGACTGGATCCACGCCTACCACCCTGGTGGCTCGCGTTCGATTACTGCCGGCGATTTTTTGTGCACAATTAACAATTGTATTTAATGCAATTTATCCATAAATGAGATTTTCCGCTTCTGCCTTTCTGCCAATGATTAAATACGCGTGGCTTGTTTCAAAATTATTGGTAGAGGAAAGAAAACCTTTTCTGAATGTTAGTGAAATGTGTTTTTTCCGTGTTACTTATGAGACGGTGCGGCTGCAAAGCTGTCGTTTGTAAAATACGCTTGTGTTATCGTGTTCTGGCATAGCGAGCCAAGAAATTGATACGGGATGAACTAATACTATTATACTATTCGTTTGTGAAATTCGGAATACACGTCAAACTATATATTAATAAAATTACCACGGCCAAAAATATGATTTATCAATAATTTGCAATAAATGTTAATTTAATTTAATTGTGTACAATCCTTTGGTAGAAATCAAACTCAAGCGACCAGAATGATGGCGTAGATCCAGTCCACAGCGCTACGCACGCTTGCTTGTACAGGACCAATATTAACGGTATAAAAAGAACGCGTACGAAAACGTTGATTTTTCTTAGAATCTAGGGCGCGTTAGGATAAAAACTCTTACCTGAGTACTCAGGAGAAGTCCCTTTATAATATAGTCCATCATCATCAGTGTCGGACAACTCTGGTGTTTCCATTGTTAGACTAGCAGCATCTAGTATTCTTCTTTTGAAAATTTCATAGACAATCCACTCCAAGGGCAAATCTAATCAGGTTAGGTCTAGCGATCTAGCTGTGTGATGTGCCCGGTGTTCTAGTGCGGCTAAGAGTAAGAGCAAAACATTCCAGAACATTTTAATTTTAATTTAAGATTCAGTTAGTAATGTAAAAAGCAAGCGTTCAATTAGAATATGTGCATAATGTGGGAAGCTGAGAAAAGAATTGGAGACGAAATTAGTCTCTTAAGCTTGAAAATGGGAAGAACAAGGAGGTGAAATCAGTTATGAAGAAGAAGAAGAGTCTAGTAGCCAAGATAACGAAAGCAATTCAGAAGATGAAAACAGCTCTAGTGAAGATGAGAGGGGTGTCAATTCTGATTGGAAAATTGAAAATCCTAACAGACGCCAACAGAAAAACAATATAGATGAATGGCTCTCAATGCTGATGCTGGAACCCTACCATAGACAGTTCAGCTATCACGGAGGGAATATATCAAAGAGCTAAAGGTAAAGAAAAATAAAGGTTTTATGAAATAACAACAAGAGGAAGCACAAAAAGGTGTGAATTGGAGAAAGACGCTAAAGAAGATGCGATAAAAACTAAGGCAACTCAAACACAAACATGAAAATTAAACAAAAATGATAAAATTAGATAAAGAAGCATCAAATTAATTTCTGGGCAAGTTTATATCCAAGAACTGACGATCTATCTAATAAAAACTTGTCTCCACTTTTCCAGTTAATAACTTCTTCTTTTGTTTTGGAGTTAAAGAACTGGATTTATGTTCTGTCTTCAATCATAATTCTGTTAATAACATCTGTTTAATTGTCATCAAGAGCCCAAAAAGTTGCTTACTCCAACGTAGTCATTACTTTTTTAAACAATTATAAGCGCAGATAAAGTGTTGAATATTTTTTCAATCTTGATTATTTACACATCTTTCCTGCTGTGTGAAGGCTTCTCCACTTGAGCTAACATTTGATGAACAAAATTGGCAGAAGCATACATACATAAGAAGGTTACTCGCCTCTAAACTACCATATTTTTTAAGGAAATTTATATTTCCAAATAATTTTAATAGTGAGATAACAATTATTATTCTAATCGCGCAATTTGTGATAAATAAAGCCCAAAGGTAATCACGTCGTGTGAAATAAGGAAAAAATGTACATACACTGGTGTACGTAGATGTGTTAAACTCGGAAGCGTCAAGCCAAGTAAACGCGGAGAAGGTAAATTAAAACTACTACAGACAAGCTAATTATAAACTATGAATTAAGATAAATGAACGGTTTTCAAAGGTCACGATGATAACTCAATCCTTACCGAAGCTGGGCCAACGTTTGGACGGACGGAGAACTTTTCGCGGCGTAAAACTCGACGGAAACCAAGAGAAAATGAACGATACGGAAGGATGATTAAACGAGTTAAAGAAGCGAAACGAAGCCGGTTATAAATAACAAAACAGACAATCAACAAGCGTGTGAGTACGTAACTTATGGTATCATAAACTAGACGAAGAATAGAGTAACGCGAACTTTAGTGCTTGCTTTTTCTTTTATAAAACATGGCTACCTTTAATGAAATCAAGTTCTATTCGGATGGGCAATAAGAATTTGGAATGGCATTGTAGTCGCCATTTTGGCAGATGCACAGCATTGAAGTTTCCATCAAATTTATCATTATGGAGAAAGAAGTTGAATTTTCCTACACATGTAGCACAATGTTTGCTGAACACTTTAACTATCTACAACCATTCACGAAACATTACAAATCAGTGAAGAATGGTTCCAAATTATTCGCAACCTTCCAGAGCATCACTATCCTATTTTGCAGCTCACCATACTAAGCTCTAATAGGATCATTTCTAGATGATATGTCTTACATAATACAAAAATTTAACGAAAAAACTTTACAGTAATAAAATAACTTACCAAATGGGATACGTTCCTAAAAAAATGTTGAATCTAGATTTTATGCGAATAATCTAAAGATGTATCATCTGAAAATATCCCACATTTATTCCGTTACGTACCTAATAATATCCGTAACATGGGCGAACTTCTAAAAAGTACATATCCGTTCTGTGAAGATGTAAAAAAAGTTACCCAAAATTCATGCACAATATCTCTTCAAAACGCTCCATAAATAACCGATATCATCTTTACAGCCAACATCTTGCCCTTCTTTCATCGAAAATGTAACCGTTTTTATGGAAGTCAGTTGTAGTCATAATAAAAAATGGCCTTCGCAGTCATCGCAACAAATCCAATATATTACATTGGGGTTGTAAAAATTTATCGTTCACGAAGTATTTTTGCACCATTATAGCGTACGAAGAGATATCGATTGCTGTCAATTCTATCCACTTTTACAAGATTATCCGTATACGTATGTGCATACGTGTAACAAGCACGATGCATTGCATAATGGTCGTATGACACTTTGTCGGCCACTGTTTAACGGTTTAAGTAGATTTATTTGCAATGCTCGCGGTCGACCCAGAAGGCGCTTAATTTTAGAACGCCTTCGCTGTATCTATCGTTGGTATGTGTACTCCGTACTTGCGAGGGGGCAGACTGCCATAAATTGTCAGTTGGAAATGCACGAGAACAGAATAATGGAATTTATTTATGCAATATTCATATGTTGTTTGCAACTGTTACGGTTTATTATTTCGTAGTCGCTAGATTATGCTAAATTCACCTCTTGTTATTGTTCGCGGATATGTACAAATATGTAATGAAAATATTTGTAATAATTTGAAGAAACCCACTAAAAACTTCTTTTAAATTTATCTTATCTTGTATCTATACACGCCATAAATTCTATCGCATGTTCTCCGAGCTATTTTTAACATTTTAAAGACGAAATTACTTTTAAATTTACTCAGTGATATTAGAAGTGTTACATCCAGAAGGAATCATTTACAAGAAATTTTATTAATATGTAACACGAAAAAAAAAATAATGAATTTGGTGACCCCCTAGCTGAGTACACTCATGTACACATCTAGGCAACGACAAAATAAGCTGGTTGATATCTGCTCGTTCCAAGCAACTTGAACTTGATTAACTGCGCCAAAGTTTGTGGAGGATTGTGCAAAGTGGACAGTCTGCTCCCCATGATATCCCACACATGTTCGATGGGGTTTAAATCCTGGGAACAGAGCGGTCACGGCATATGGAGACGTGCATTGTCTTCCTGAGAAAGCACGTGTGGACGGCCATCTAGATAAGCTAGTAAAGTGGTTTGTTGGATATCATCAACCTAACGCGCTATACTATAACGCTAACTGTCATAGGAACAGGTCTACCTTCTTCTCCAAAGTACACTGGAGGAAATTGCTATAAATCCACTGGCATTACATCATGTTGTCTATGACCGGTCATTATGATTTTATGCGGGCCCGTTTCACATCGCCTGTGCAGCTATCAGTTGGTCACAATAACAAATACAGTGTCTTATTTAATTTTTACGTATAAGCTCTCATTTCTTGACGGAAAGAGTTATACATCCAGACAGAGATTAACTTAATAAAATTGAATTTGTGCCGTGCTACTTCTAGGTAAGACCAAATTTAATGAAACGGACTTCATTAATTAGTTTGGCGTCGTTTTTATCATTAGATAGCACAATATGCCAAGAGGAACACAATTATCCCATTAAGAGAACTGTGTTATTGATGCATTACACAAAAACGGTGTGTCTAACAGGAAGATTCCCAAGCAAATTAATTGAAGCCACTATGTTGTTAATTCGTATTTACAATTAGGGGAAAGACATGAATTTATTAAAAGCACTGGTCGAAAATCGATCGTTAGTAGCCACGACAGAAGAACAATTTTTAGACTGGCGACAGAAAAACATATGGTTGCTTCCCAGATTCGTGCTTAATTACAACTTGACGTTACGACGAGACGTGTACGCCTAATTTTGCAGAATAATAACAATTTAGACAGGCGCAAAAGATTAAGTAAACCGAAACTTACTGTGCAATACATCGAAGCTAGGTTGACGTTTGCCGAAAGACATATGACATGGGACGAATAGGAAAGAGTCGTTTTCTCAGACGAGAAAAAGTTCAACTTGGATGGTCCTGATGGCTGGCAATGCTACTGGCACGATTTACGAAAAAGCACAGAAGTGTCAATGAGTCGGAAGCACAGTGGAGGAAGCAAAATGCACCACATATCATTACTGGTATGTGGTGCATTTTGCTTTCACGTAAATTTCCTATTGGTTGGATTACTACTAAAATAAACTCTGCTGCATATGTGAAATTATCAGAAACACAATTAATCACCCCGATTAATACCCCATAGAGAATCTAATGGGGTATCATTTCCCGACGAATTTATCAGAATGGTAAACAATTTGCTTTAATCAATGACCTCAAAAATACAATTCGTGAAGTTTGGGCTAACATAGAACTAGATGAAATGCAGAACTTGGTAAAATCTATGAAAAACAGTTTTTGAGTTAATAAGACTGAACGGGAAACATACGCATTAGCAGCTAGTAGGCTAAAGCCCCTATCTTGACGTTCTCTGGTACGCCTCGGTTGACCAGTTGGTCTTCTTCGGCTTACTCTACCTTCTTCTGTCCACACACGACATCCACTCCCATTACTGTCATTGCAGTACAATTAAACGATGACCAATTTCGCAACAGGACAAACGAACATCTCGATAGGCAACAATTCTACCCCGTCAAAGTTACTAACACGGTGATAGTTTTGACGTCTTCGAATTCTAGGCTATTTGTTACCCTTAATACTTGTAGACGGACACGCAATAACTAAACTTTTCTATATTAGGCAGCTGTCATGAACATGAATCTCTTCGCAGAAAAGTGAGAGAATTTTTTTTTCGCAAACAAGTATCAATGATATAATGTTGATTTTGTCATAGCATGCTTTAAATATAGTCACTTTCATGCCAAAAAATCAATTTGAACAAATAACTGCTTCTGGGTGCAGCACTTCTAATGTCACTGAGTATATGAAAGTTATGAATACAGACATAAGAAGCGAGCCACAAAAAATGATTCTAGCTTAGGCCATAAACAAGTGAGATAGACATACCAGTCACGTATGAACTTAGAGAATTTATGCCAACCTCCAAAGTATCATCCACAATCACAAATCAAATTGACAAATTGAAAATATCTCTGTATTATTACTTTTGCGTTATTTAATAACGGCTTTTATATTTACCAAACATCAGAAACGGTTTCTGGTGGAGATTTACTTTAGAAATGGCAGTAAAATTAATGATGAATGGGTTTATTCTCTTAGGGATGGATATCAAGATATTTTGCAACAATTTGCAGGTATCCTTGTACTCTACGATGATTTCGTTTTGTGCAACTATTAAGAGAAGCTGGTATCGTGGATCACAAAAGGTGTAATGGTAGAACTACAATTAGAAATGAAGAAAATGTTGATGCCGTTAGGCAGTTGGTGGAGGAACGTCCTCAGGTTTTTGTGCGGCATTTACAACAGAGTTAGATCTTTCTTATAGGGCTTGCAAAGTATTCTTAAGTATGATGTGCAACTAATTTGTACTTTTTTGTTTGGAACGCTCCATTGCATCTACAGAAAATTGGAGTTTACGCAGCTATTTGTCAGAGAAGGATTATTGGAACTATATTTTTTCAAGATATGTCAATGAAAAATACAAAGTTTTAAACAGCATCCAAAATGCTTACATCTGTTAGGAATATTAAATGCTGAACGTTACAGGACGGAAATCTTGCCATCTTTCGTGAATATGTTGCACGCCAATGAACTACAGGAAGGCTACTTCCAACAAGATGGAGCTCGCATATACACTACCGATAAAAATATTACAAAATTTTGTGCATTTTAGTTTAAATACGCGAACAATTTAGCCACCACGTTCTTGCGATTTAACACCGTGTGACTCCTTTTCATGGCCGTGCTTACAAAATTCTATTTCTGCAACTGCTGCTTTTGATCTTAACGACCCTATTGTTTGTTGTCTTTCTTTATTTTTTTCTCATTTTGGGCATTCGAACAAAGTATGTCTGTCTGTGTTTGCCAACTTGCCAAATCTTGTATTCGTGGGAGTTTCTTAGTCCATTGCCCAACTCCCGTGGTTGCGTTCCAACTGTCTCTCTCTAGCTGCTGGCTGACTCTTCCACCAGCAGACGTATTTGGGGCTCAACGGCAATGACCTGTAACACCTGCTATGATGCAGTTCTGTATGCACAAATGGCTCTAATGAGAAATTTTCTATGGGCCTTCGTTAGCCTACGTTCGTACGAGTTCTCGCAATCCATTCGTGCCATATCTGTGGCCCATATAAAAGAATAGGCTATACGACGTGGTAGTACACCAATTTCTTCTTGCAGCTAGGGCCTTTTATGTTGCCTGACGCATCAGCTCACCTGTGTTTTCTTCAGCTCTGAGGGGTGCTACTTTTAGATGCTCCCCATATTGTCCACCCTGACCTATTATTATTCCCAAGTTTCTCACACCCTTCTTGGATCGAATTCAATATCGAGTTCCGTTTTGTACGGGGCCAATTCTAACTTGTGACGTCCCATCCAGTCCGCTACCTGTTCCACGGCTTTATTTGCCTTCCACTGGAGTTCTGTTTTTTTTTTGGCTGCTATTAATACGGCCAGGTCGTCTGCGTCGTAAGCTATTGTGCCATCAGGACACACCAACTACAGCACACCCTCATAAAGGGGGTTCCAACAAAGAGGTCCCAAGATAGACCTTTGTGGGACATCCGCACAGATCATCATTTGGGTCCTCTTGTTCAGAATGACAGAGCGATCCTCCAAATAGCTGTTGTTGATATTCAGCAACTTAACGACCTTCAATAAAATATCACTAATAAGATCGAAGAAATTACTAACATACAAAAAAAAACGTTACTCTCCAAAGAAAGAGGCGGTGGCCATATAACACATCTAACTTAATTATTGTTTCCGGTTATAATATGTAGAATTAATATAATTCTTTTGATTTACATAATGGAAAAAAGGCGTCCTCCAAAACCCTCACGACAAACTCTAATAAAGGACTTCATAGATGGCGAACTTTTTCCAATAAAAAAAACGGTTCTTTTAAATTAAATCTAGCGTTGCCAACTTGGTGCACTTAACGTAGTACAGTCTGTATAATACACAGATTTAAAACAATTATTCAGGAATGTGCACACATAAGAAATTGGGTATATTTTGCTTTTTTACAAACACATTTTGAAACATCAGAATATCTTCATATGTGGGCAAGTACCTATTCCGCGGTTTACTCGTTTTAGATATCAAACTAAACATTATAGCGTAAATTTGATCACAATTTTGCACTCATGTACATACATACATATATCATCTTTATCCAAAATAGCTTGAGTGTGATCTAAACGAGGATGAAATAGACAACTTGCTGATAGTCTATTTACTTTAGAGAAAATTAATTGCATCTTAACGTATCTTATTGTGCTGAAAGCTTGTCTTACTCCTGAGATAAAAGGAGCACTAAGGTTTGTGATGAATATGAGTCAGTAACATTTACAGCAACGTTCATTATATTTATATAATAATATACTTTAGCCGTTTCATTATATTAGTTCCCATCGTTGCTGGCGCTGCGTTGATTTATAAATTTATCAAGTTGAGGAAAGTCTATTGAAAGATCCTCTTTTTATTGTTCCAGAATAGAATGGAATTTTTCTTGAGGTGGTGTATAGTTGTACAGTTTCTGGTTTTATTGTTATAGCCTCATTGATTAAATATACTTCGGAAAAGGTTTTGTGTCGTCATAATAATCTACCAGGAAATATAATGTTTAGGTTTCGTTATTTTATTAAATTTTCAATTTTTGAATAAAGTAAATTTGAAAATCTTGAGGCGCAGGTATCATGTCATTATAATTATTGTAACATTTTTTCAGATCTGAAATTGTTGATTGGGCTATTGCCATCGTTTGTTGAAATATTGTAATCCAATCAATCAGGTATGATTAAAAATAGCCTAAGCAGAAAATCGGCACCACGATACCAGAGGCAGAAACGAGTGACGGATAAAAAAAACCTGCGCAGGCCTTGGCGTATCCACATTTGCGCATAGGACATGATGTTGACATGTATTGTCAAATGGTAAAGTCGTGTTATTTTTATATATAGTTTTTCCACCTGTGGCATAGAAAAACAATGTGTTAATGAGTTTAGAAAGAAATCAGAACTACC
>SMLS01061819.1:0-17800 GCA_004785975.1 Popillia japonica
AAACGGTCAGTAAAATTTCTTATTGAATTTTGTATTTGTTCTGGAGTTATGCGATTGGCTTCTTGAACTATTCTCTCTTCCAATTGTTCAAGATTATGGGGAACGATTTTTGTACACTTGACATTTCAAGTGACCCCAAAAGAAGAAATCTAATGGCGAGAGATCCAGCGAACGTGCTGGCCATTCGATTGCTTCTCTACGTCCGATCCAACGTTCCGGAAAAATTTCATTCAAATAATCGCGGACATTATGGGCAAAATGGGGGGGAGCTCCATCTTGTTGAAACAAAAAATGTGCATGAGGGTGATCACCTATGTTTACATTTGGAAAGAGGGCCGCAAGTGCTGGAACAACCTCATTTCGCAAGAAATTTAAGTAGACGTTGCCAGTTAAATTTCCTCTTATAAAAAATGGTCCTATGATGTTGTTTCCAACAAGACCAGTCCAAACATTCACCTTCACAGGCGGCACAGTTTATCTTCTTCTTCCATTTTCGATCCTGCATTCTATATTTCCCTTCTAATTGTGTCAAAGTTTAGAAAATAATCTTATAATTTCTCATTTTTCTTTATTTTTTTAACAATTTCGTTTTTAAGGTTATCTTTGTAAAAACACTTTTTCTTTCGAATACGTCTTTTAGAGACTTCAGCATATGCTCTGCTGTCTTTGCATCTTTCACCAAGTCTAAATGTTTGTCTACGAGACATCGCACTATTGTAGATTTTGCTTTAGCATTCTTTAATCTAAATTCATTTATCTCTTTATCACTTTTACCCACAACATTGACATAGCTGGTGGAATATTTGTCGTACTATGAGGTGCTTTCCTATAGCGCAAAAGAAAATTATTCAGTTTTGCTTGTATGCTACCTCCAAGATGATTTTCCAGTGCTTTTAAAGTGCTAGAAGCAGTATAGTAGGGACCACTTATAATATGCTTACTCCCATTATTCTTCAAAAAATCAAACGTTTGTCTGTAGTAATTTGTCAAAACAACATAACCTAATCTGTCATCAGTACAATATAACCTGTATCACACACACTGACACACACCCTGCAAAATCAGTCAACTTACCTTGTAGTACCAACCCTTGAAGGCGGAAAAAAATATTAAGCAATGTGGTTGATACATTCTACGGTTCCCTTTCATGTAATCCGTCATACAGATGAAACGAACCGGACATTAAGTATTACGTCAGTCCCCTTACATCATTCGTGAAAGACCGTCAGATTGGAGCCTTCAATATCAGGAAATTAATCACCTAAGGAAGACGGTCTACGGAGATTGGTTGTTAATTAATAATTTTAATGGATGTGGAATTAATTAATTGCAAATTCCGTACGTCAATATATCGACGGTGACATGATTTATTTCGACTAATGTCCGCGAAATATTCCTGCGTCCTACTGCATGATGTCAATGACAAAATTAATTTCGAGGTTACAATATGATATAATACCTCAATTATGAAAACGAAATCTAACTTCTTGCAATTTCGGAAGTCAAAATGACAGAGAAAATGATATTTTTTATTTTTATGCATTGGTAACTTGTTCTATTTTGACAGGGCATTTGTCTATTTGCGTAGGTTGGCCGTATTGAGTACAGACATAAAGTAAACCTAACC
Source organism: Popillia japonica (assembly GCA_004785975.1). Lineage (NCBI taxonomy): Eukaryota > Metazoa > Arthropoda > Insecta > Coleoptera > Scarabaeidae > Popillia > Popillia japonica. Next base: position 1,628 of record SMLS01061819.1, read on the forward strand.
TCTGCTGTCACTTAATATATTTAAGAGAAATACTATAGAAACAATCATTTCTAAATATTTCATTTAAAAATGATTCAGACTCAGATTTAGGAGAAATGCAAAAAGCCAAGCTCGAATATTCGACTTAAGATCACGAAAAGGAGATTTGAAGTTGACACAATTCGATGAGCTGTCTCAGAGTTTAAAAGTTTTAAATCATTCTAAAGAAGAGTAAAGACTACCATGGAAAGTCATACCAACCTTCTCTGTCCTTCTCTTCGTACGGGCAAGACTGTCTCTACAGGAACACCAAAATTCAAACAATCTTGCGACGAAACCGTCCACCGTTTGCTCGTCAATTTCTTTTATTGCTTTGGGCAATAAAAACGGTACACTAGCTACAAGTTTGGACATAAACAGCGCCTTTGACAGAACGTCTCTGTTAACGATGGAAAGCTTCTTATGCATAAATTATAAGAAACAGAACAGTTCTTAAACTCATTGAGAGGTGCTGCTAAAAATAAGAGTTATGTGTTAACTCTAGAAAAGGCACTATAGTCTGGGTTAGCAAGAGGAAGAAACTTGCCAAACTCCGATATACGACCATCTTCGGTTCCAGGATATGAGTTCCTTTTGGACCTGCAGAGGAATGGTTGGAAACAGGTGGAGGCTGCACTTCCAAATGGTACATTAGCTGTACACGAAGATCATGGTACCATTTATAACCTATGCTTCACTAGTATGGTAGCACAATTCCAGTCTAGGACGTGTTCTAAGCACTCTGACCGAGCAACAGTGCGGAATTACCCGCTCATTAAGGAAAATACATCTCAGGATAGGTATCTCCAAATCAGGTATGTCGGCAGAGATTGAGCTTCTTAGTGGGCTCACAATTGCTAGCAATCACTTACTTCTACTCAGAGAGCTAGACCTGCTAGGAATAAGTGTCAATTGACCCAGGATAGGACAAACATAAAATGCTATAATTGGTGTTGAACACAGATTAAAAGGTAAACTTTTTTGTAACCTGATTAGCTGACTTAGGGTTAGGTAATAGTTAGATAGGAGCGTAGCTAGTTGTGTGCTTTGAGATTGCAAAAAAGCTTTTCTATTTGAGGACTCTCTATACCAGTTAACTGCATTGAAAACCAGCTGCAAAATCTGATAAGTATCTTCGACATTTGCTTTTAAGTTGTCAGTACTGTCAATAAGCAAAGCTTCTGTTGGCAAAGAACTTGGTTAGGGAATAAAATTCTCTAAACAAGAGAGTGTATGTAGAGAAAGGAAATGTCCAACCTAGTCGAATTAAAAGTGTTATAATTGACCTAGAAGTGGAAAAAAAGTATCAGCAGTAGCAACATGAGAAAATAATATTAATAAAACACAGTCTCCAATTCAAAGCTTCTTTCCAAAATAGAAACCAATCATCATTGAACGAATCAAATTAGTACCTACCGAATGGAATCCATTCAAGCGTGATTTGTTTTTAAAACACAATCAGCACCGTAAAATTTCGAACCTGTAATCGACGAACCGCCAAACTACGAAATCAAATTGTTTTTCGAGCATACTATCCGTTAGTCAGCTTTTCGCATGTAACTTGTACGCGAACCGTAACTCTATTTACAAATAGCTAGTTAATAGATATTAAACAGTAATTATCGGGGAGGAAATTAAACATCCTCCTGATAGATCGGAGAGCTTTCGCGTCCGCGTTTATCCAGGCAGCTCAGTTCACCGCCGATTAATTGATGTTTTTCGCTAGCTGACATTAGGTTGATGAACGCTCCAACAACATATATACCTAGTTAATGATTGTATGATGAGCTGATATGAATTATACGTTGGTTCTGGATAATGTATAGGCTGTAATTTACAACGAATCGTTACAGCAGCGTTAAATTGAAACTGTAATTGTATTGTAGACGGTACGTAGATACATGCATGCAATTATATTTAGCAAACCATCAAATTAGTTCTTGAAAATATTATGTTGGTAGGTTCTGACAAATAAAACTTAAAGTGCAACATATTTATTTGGATAAATACTATCTAATTGGATACATTCACATAACACTAAAACATAAAGGATATGTAAACAGTTGTTGCCACCTAAAATATGTATCTTTGTTTTTCAATGACGTACTTCGGATGTCGGAGGTTTGGTTTAAAGGAGCCAACTTTGTTTTCTTTTTAAATTTTAGTGTTTTTGCCATTTTGTCCGTAAAGATAACGTTGGTGCTTCTATTACTAAATCTAATGCCAAAAGTGTAGCTGTATCCTTTTCGTTGTATTTTCTCTTGAGTTTGTTACCAGTTGTTACAGACTGAGTTAAATCAAATTTATTTACAAGTTTCCGTAATCTTTCGAACGATACAACAGTCTATGGGAATCATTCATGAAACATGCCTATATCAAATAAAATAGCAAAATAAAACTATAGCTGACTCGTTTTTCGAGATTATGACTCATGGCTCAATTCTAAATGTTCGCACATTTTTGTTTTAGAAGCGTATTTTTTATTAAAATACGCCAGAAGGAAGTAATTTAGCCAGATTAAATGAAATTTATTAGAAAAATGTGGTTATATCTACAATCCCATAGATATAAATTACAAAGTTATTCGTATTTAATTAATTTCTTCGCTCTAACTCCTAAAATAATCGATATAGACGATTTTAATTTTCACCAATCGATTCAGCGGTCTTTTTACATACGATTATGTGTTAAATTATACTTGAATCGTTTTTAAAAATTATGACTCGTGGCTCAATTATTAATTTTCGCTTATCTTTATTTTAGGAACTCTTTTTAATTAAATTTATGCCAGAAGGAAGTAATTTAGCAAGATTCAACGATATTCATTACAAAAAAGTGGTTATAGCAGCAATACCATAGATATAAGTTACACAGTTATTCGCATTTAATTCATTTCTTTACTCTGACTTCTAAAGTAATCAAGATAGACGATTTTAATTTTTATCAATCTATTTAGTGGTCTTTTTTTCACACGATTATCTGTGTTAAATTATATTTGAATCGTTTTTAAAAATTATGACTCGTGGCTCAATTATGAATTTTCGCTTATCTTTATTTTAGGAACTCTTTTTTATTAAATTTACTCCAAAGGAAAGTAGTTTAGCAAGATTCAACGATATTTATTACAAAAAAGTGGTTATAGCAATAATACCTTGGATATAAGTTACAGTTATTCGCATTTAATTCATTTCTTTACTCTGACTACTAAAATAATCGAGATAGATGATTTTAGTTTTTATCAATCTATTTAACGGTCTTTTTTACACCCGATTATCGGTGTTAAATTATTTTTGAATCGTTTTTTAAGATTATGACTCGTGGCTCAATTATGAATTTTCGCCTATCTTTGTTTTAGGAACTTTTTTATTAAATTTACGCCAGAAAGAAGTAATTTAGTGAGATGAAGCGAAATTTATTACAAAAATTTGAATATATCAACAATACCGTAGATATAAGTTACACAATTATTCGCATTTAATTCATTTCTTTACTGTAACCCCTAAAAATAATCGAGATAGACAATTTTAGTTTGCACCAATCGAATCAGCGGACATTTTTACATACGGTCTTGTTTATTAAATTATCCTTGAACCGTTTTTTAAGATTATGACTCATGGCTCAATTATAAATTTTCGGCCATTTTTGTTTTAGCAATGTATTCTTTCTCAAAATCACGTCAGAAGGAAGTAATTTATAAATATAGATATGGAGGTAAATCTAGATAGATAGAGGTTCTTGGATAGATCAGCAAACATTGATGGATAGATTGATAGAATTTAGGAACTCTGTTTTATTTTATTAAATTTACGCCAGAAGGAAGTAATTTAGCGAGATTATAGGAAGTTTATTACAAAAATGTGGTTATATCAACAACACCATAGATCACAGATATAACTTACATAGTTATTCACATAAAATTTATTTCTTTACGCTGAGTAGTAACATAATCGAGATAAACGCTTTTCATTTTAACCAATCGATTTAGCGGTCTTTTTTACATACGATCATATGTGTTAAATTATGCTTGAATCATTCTTTAAGATTATGACTCATGACTGAATTATGAATTCTCAGACATTTTTGTTTTAGAAACGTCTTCTTTATTAATATTACTTCAGAAGGAGGTAATTTAGAGAGATTAAATAAAATTTATTATATCAACTATACCATAGATATAAGTTACAAAGTAATTCGTATTTAATTAATTTCCTTACTCTGACTCCTAAAATAATCGAGATAGACCATTTTAATTTTTATCAATCGACTCAGCGGTCGCTTTTATATGCGATTATATGTGTTAAATTATACTTGAATCATTTTTTAAGGTTATGACTCATGACTCAATTATGAATTTGCAGACTTTTTTGTTTTAGGAACGTCTTCTTTATTAATATTTCGCCAGAAAGAAGTAATTTAGCGAGATTATATAAAATTTATTAAATCAACAACCATACCATAGATATAAATTACAAAGTTATTTGCATTTAATTAATTTCTTTACTCTAACTCCTAAAATAATCGAGATAGACAATTTTAATTTACACCAATCGATTCAGTGGATGTTTTTACATACGGCCATGTCTATTAAATTATCCTTGAATGGTTTCTTAAGATTATGACTCATGGCTTAATTGTAAATTTTCGGCCATTTTTGTTTTAGCGATGTAAAAAAATATGGATTTGGAAGTAAGTCTGGATAGGTTACTTGTGGCATCTTAATCAAAGTTCTTGGACAGATTAGCAAACATAGATCAAGCAGTTTTTAATTTCTCATGGAAAACAAATGGTTCCTTAATTTCTCCATATTCTTCTAAATTGTCAAATATAGTCAAATATATATGTTCAGTCCCAATTCACTGGACCAGAGCCTTTTTATGATCAGAGAGTCATCTTTAGCATATAGTTTCTTAATTTCTCCATATTCTTCTAAAATTCGCAAATAGAAACATGCGCAATAACACTGTTCCCATTTTCTGGTTCTGTTAGGCTAAATTAATTTTTTATTTGATTAATTCAATACACCCCCTCCTATAATATATCAAAATCTTAACAATCCCATTACCTATTACTACAACACCCTACGGGCGCAACAATAGTATAGTTCCTGTAAAGATGTCACAGATTAGTTTAATTTATATATAGTTCCTAGACATACGTATCTGCACCAACATAACATAATAAGATCTAATTCAACATTGTCTCGCAGTCACATAGATACTAAAGTAAATATTAGTCTATACATACATGTATCTGTTTCACGCTTCCAAGAACAAAGACGGCAGAACTTATCCAGTTGTACATAATTAGAATTACCTACCGTTTGTTTTGAGCTATTTAATTCCGGCGGAAACGAGAGTTAGATATGCAGGGGTTACATATGTATGTAGAATATGTTCTACACGAGTTTGCATTGTCGGAACAGGTTAGATCAACATCAACACAAAGCGCACGAGGCGTTAGAATTTGCATGTGTGCTTAACGAATATATTATAATGTTGCCAACCTGAACTATTCTGGTATAGCTAACTAGTAAATATTCTAGGGTGTGCGAGATATGTGCAGTCGATTCTCGGAAATTACGCCGTCAATGGTTGCAGCCAGTGTATACTACAGGGGGTGGTGAAAATTTGAAAATATTTTGAGATTTATTCTGGTTCACCGGAAGTTGAAGTTGAAATGAAAAGGTTTATTAGTGCAAATTCATAATTGAATCTATTTTTCGTTTAATTTTGGAGGCCCTCTAGTTGATCTATGAATGGATTATTGTTTTAAAATGTTAGAAAGGGAAATAAAGCTAACTTTACTTCAATGCTGTTTTCCAAAAAGCCGTCGGAAAGGACAACAAAGGCATTGTAGACCAGCCACCGTCTTTTTGAGCACTAAAATCTCCTTTTTGGAAACCTCTTTGGACTTACCTAAACAAATTAGGAAAACCAAACATGCGAAATAAAAAAACTAAAAATGAGAATGCAAATAAATATAAGTGATTCAGGCTCTAGCGACGAACAATATATACAAAATGCTAAAAGAAATGAGAAAACCAATCGATTACATGACAATAAAATTTGATGAAATGCAGAAAGAAAACAAAAAAATGAGAAAAATGCTGAAGGAAAGCGAATATGAAAACAGATCTCAATGAAAGACTAAAAACTTGAGGGAAATGAATATTGAAGAGACAGAAAAAGAAAAAATAAAAAACGACATCATAATAAATAGAATCAACAAACAAGACAAGCAGGAAAAAGGAGATGAATTAGTAAACAAAATCATGAAAAAAATTAATATCAATGTGGAGAATGGAACAGCGACCTGCTATAGAAAAAATGATAAAGAAATCGTGGAATTGAAAACAGAAAAACTAAAATTAGACATACGGCAAGACTGAATATGGGCAAGCAAGAATGATGGACACGTTATTCTACAGCGGTAGAGAGTTAAAGAAAGAGAAGAAAATTAAATCGAGTCAAAAAATAAGAATAAGAAGCAAAACAGATCTACTAAATATAGAATAAAAAAGCACAATAACAAAAAAAAATAATAACAGATAGCAGCAAAAATGTATACCATATTATATGAAAAACATAACAAGCCTCAAAAATAAAATTATAGAATTTGAAATAATACCAATGATCGAACAATATTCCGAAATCATTGCCATAACAGAAACTTGTCTAACACCTACAGAACGTGACCTATACCAATTAGAGAACTACAGAGCTAAAATCAATCTATCATGCAACTTTCACCTCCAACATAAACTACCTAATAAACATATGGAGCAACACAACAATCAAAAACCTCAACAGAATACAAAGACAACAAAATAAAATAATTACCTAAACTAGACAAAAGATCATCTACAACAAGCATCTTCGAACAAATCAACGAATTGAACATACAACAACTAATCAAACGAAGTAGTCTGCTACAAATATATAAAATTAAAAAAAAAACTAATAAAAACGAACACCTCACTAACAAACTCCAAATGCATACATTCACACAACACTAAAAGATACTTCGACATAAGAACAAAAAAATATGATTTGATAATTTGACTCACACAACAGTTCAAATTTTGACCAATGAATTGGGGATGAGAAAAGTTTGTGCAAATTTGGTTCCGAAAAATCTTTCACAAGAGCAAATGGACACCAGAAAGGAAAGGTGCCTTGACTTTTTGGAAGCAATTGAAAACGATTACCATTATCTGAAACGTGTCATTACACGCCACTAGCCTTGGGTGTTTGAGTATGACCCGAAAACCAAGCGCCAGAGCATGGAGTGTCACACTTCAACCTCTTCAAGGCCAAGAAAAGCAAGAATGCGCAAGTCAAAAATCAAATACGTGCTGATTTGCTTTTTTGATAGCCAAGGAATTATTCACAAAGAATTTGTGCCTCAAGGCCAAATGGTGAATCAACATTTTTACCGAGAAGTCCTTGAGAGACTTCGCAAAAAGGTCATGCGTGTGAGACCAACCATCAAGAACATGTGGGTGTTGCATCACGACAATGCTCCTTGTCATACCACGATTTCTATCAACGGGTTTTTGGTCAGTAAAAACATTCCTGTGGCTCCTCAGCTTCCTTATTCACCTGACTTGAGTCCATGTGATTTTTTCTATTCCCAAAATTGAAAATTCATCTCAAAGGAGTTCCAGCACTGCTATGAGGAATGGAAGAATCGTCTCCAGCGCTATGTGGCTTCCCAAGGTACACACCACGTATTGTATACATATATCTATGTACCACATGTTAAATAAAAACTCTAAACTTTAAAAAAAATCAGATATACGAATGGTTAGTATGGCAAAAAAAAATTACAAAAATTAAGGACAAACTCTGTTGCAAAGAATACAGCTGCTGCAGGCGAAGAGGAAAGCTAGACTAGATCAGACTGGTACGAAACACAAACTCTTAAAATCAGCAACGTCTCTCAAGGTTGTCTCCAAATTCTATTCAAGCCACCAGCATTACAGTCTTAAAATTTTTGCAGTGAATTGCGTGCACATCAAAGACACTTTATCATCAATTCGTGACTTGACTACTCAACAAAAATAAATTTGGTGTGATATAGTCAGTTTCAGATGATACAACTAGACAACTGAAAGGAACATGCATCGCAAGATTTGCCATCATTCTTCTCCTTTTAAAAATAATCATTAAAGTAAGATAGAACACCAAGTAAGAACAACTTGGTGTTTTTTTTTTAACTTTTGACATTTCTCTTATATCCTAAGGAGACCACTTTCTGCAGTAAATGTTTCAAAATATGATCAAAATAGTTTCGGAAGATTGAACTTGTCCATAAATAACAAAACACCTTGTATCATGCTACTCAGAAATGCCAAAATTTATGCAAAATTTTTCCCAAATCCCAAATTGCGCAAATAATCCCTTCCCTTTTGGTAAGCATGTTTTACGAAAGCTATAATTTAGGCAACTTCACTTGAATGCTACCAAGAAAGGCTGCCAATCTTATATAACTATACTAAAACCTTTCCATAGGCAGATGACCAGAAGGTTAGAAGACATCGAGGAGAAACTAGAAACCGTCCTATATAATGTCAACTTATTGCAAAAGAATTCTCTAAAACCCAACCCTACCAAAACTCAAATGAGTGCATTTAACTTGAATTCCGCAATTTGAGACAGACAAACCACAGGCTTAATGTCACTTGGGATGGGACACCATTAGAACACGCAAGAATACCTACCTATCTTGGCCTGGGCAAAACATTGACCACAAATATCATTGCAAAAAAGCACGCAAAAAGTAGAAGCACAAATTTCGCCAATCAGGAGGCTGATCAATAGCAAATTGGGTACCAAACCAATTATGGTCAAAACTGCTCAAGATCTGTGTTTCTCATCTGCCGAATATGCCTGGGCAGTATAGTGTAGAATGAAGCATGCAGGAAAACCTTAACGCTAACATAGAAAAGCCCATGACAATACCGAAAAGTTGAAACAAACCTTTGATCGTCACTCAATATTTGGCCAATAGTGCGGCCCAATCACACTCAAATCCAGTCGTCGATTCCTTAGCCAGGCTCTATATGAACCCCTCTTTCACTACCCACTAAGAGCGGACCCACCAAACGGTGTTTCTAATGACTGGAGGACCTGGAGAATGCTTAAGCGTATCAAAACTAGGGTGGCTCCAGTAAAATCCGACCTAATCAGATCGGATTTGTTGGCTAGAAATTACGACTACTGCGATTGTAACGCCCTTCAGGATGTGGAACACCTTCTTCAGCGTCCTGCCTAACCCTACAGATGTATACGCTAGACGAACTATGGCTAGCTGAAGAGCAAGCATTGGAGGTAGCTCAATATTGATCTAACAAACTGTAAATTCCAGATGGTCGAAATCTAGTGTGCAAAAAACTAGATAAGGAGGATATTGGCATTTGTTTATTAAAACAATCAATTAAAGAATGGTAGAAATATGTAATTCGTTCTCTTCTATTGTTTCATGTGCTGCAGCTGTTAGAAGAGTAAAAAGGAGTTGTTCTGAAGGTAGATTCAGAACAACTATAACAACATGGAACAACTTCAAAAATTAAATAATGTAAACCAAACCTAAAATTACCTAGAACAACATAAAGAGGAATTAAAATTTCAAAGACAGAGCGAGATGAGGACAAAGTTTTCTGTTTGCAATGAATATTTCGTTGACAGAAGTTTTGACATTTGACAACTTCGTTGAGATTTATTGTTTACTTTAGAGAGAATAAAGTACAACTCCTCTTGACTACAAACACGACACTTTTTAATAAAAGCGGTTTGGTATTAAATAAAGTCATTTTAAGAAATCTTGACGCAAACTATACAGGATAATTCAGGAAAAAAATGATTTATTTCTTGAACGAATCGTCCAAAATGAATACCGATGAGATAATTTTATTTACTGACCTGCTGTGCTGCGATCATATGGATTTTCAACAAGAACCAGATGAATAGCAACTACTATAAGAACCAACTCAGCCTAACGATTTTCAATACACGCTCTAACGTTATATATCACAAACGCAGTACCGTCAGTATACCTTCATTCAATAAAAGCCGAATTGGAATAGATACAACACACAACACCAATTCAATTACATGATTAACGATGTAAAATCAGAATAGCTAAAAGTCACAGTTCGAGTAAACTAATTAATTTACTCGATTTTCGATGCACCTACCCTATACACCGTCTATAGAAACAGACATCTGTTTATGTTTAAATTTCAATTGGTTTTCGTTTAAGTGAGACTCCACATTCGGCATATTTAATTAACGCCTATTATATCCAGTCTGTTTGTTAGTATTTCGGTATTTTTAGTTAATCTGATGATGTTGGTAGATTGTACATAACATTTTCCGCGGATTTCTAGTGCAATTACCGCCGGGAAACGTTTCAGTACGTACTACCGCAACGCATAACACCCTGTTATGTGAATTTGTATGAATATCAGAGTGCATATTACAAATTCATTATTAGGTATGTGTGTGTTAACATATATGAACATGTTTGCTGAGATATTATAAAGGCAAAATGGGGAAATTGGTTTTAGTTGCGATTTTGGAATAATTGCTGTAATGTGATTAGCGTTTTAGAATAATATGTATGTTCTTCAGTTCAAACAAATCTGATTCGAATTAATTTTGTATTATGCTTTCGTCTAATTGTCAAATAGTAGTCACAACTGGCCGATCGTTCAATTCATCATCCAGCAGCTTATCTAAGCTTTCAGCTAGCACTCACAAAAGAACCTCGCGAACTGCAAATCGCAGATTTTGATTGAACTTTGTTAGTTAGTAGACTCCATTCAATAGTGAAAGTAGGTAAACTATGTCACTATCACGCCAATCACTCGACGTGGACACGCTGTGTAAGCTAGCGATCACGCCATACGCTGTATAACCCAGCCTGCAGGGCTCTCTAATGAGCGCAACGTCGCAGAGTCTCCTCCCCCCCCCCCCCTCTCCAGAGAACGTTAGTTGTTTTAAGCTGCTTTTGACCTGATTTTAGTTGGTTTTAACCTGGTTTAGTTGGTTTTTACCTGACTTTAGTTCGATTTGATCTGGTTTTAGTTAGTTTTGACCAACTCAAAACCGGTTAGAACCAGATCAAAACCAACTAAAACCAGAGCAAAACCAACTAACGCTCTCTCGTCGAGTGAGTAGCGTGATAGTGACATAGTTTATCTACTAGCGGACTTGTACCGTTTAATCAGCCTTTACGATTGGTGTGGGTATTTATATACAGGGTGTTTCAATAAACGCGAAGCGTGCTTATTTTATCGAATTTCAAAAGTCGATTATATTCAATAAATAGCCTCTTGGGCCTTTCTGCTCAAGAAATTTCCTGATAGATTTTTAGCTATTGCCTGCAGTTGATTGCCTCCTTAAGAGCTAGCAGAATTGTGGAACAAAATTTGTATACTTGAGTCTGTAAGTGTTCCCAAAAACAAAAAGACAGTATGATGATTAATTGGATGAACTTAAGGTCTTTGCGGTGTTTCCTGACGAAGTGAGAAGACGTCCAGCAACTACCTTGTTTAAAAATTTTAAAGAACACAGCCGAGTACGAGTGTTCCTTTAAGACAGAACTTTGTTGGTGGGCCGACACTCCCCTAATAGGTTGGATTCGAAGACAAATTCCCATAGAGCCTTTACTGGTTTAATGACTGTCTGAGAAAATGTCCCATAGCGTTTTTTTCAGGTATTCCTGAACACATTATTTCTATCTGAAAAACGGTTTGGCTTGTACCTAGCACCATTGAGATCTTGCATCCTAAGCCATCCAATCATCTGCCTGTTTTGGCGTGCCTATACCACCCTATGCACCACTTTCGTAATTTATGTTCTTTTATGTCTCTCACGTTTGCCGATTTTGGATTACTACACATTTTGTCGGGTTGTATAGAATTTTGGTGTCAGTTAGTCTTTTGGTTTAGCCAAGTTTCCTAATTCTTGTAAAATTTTGCCTAACAGTGGCCTACTAAGCTCTTTTATGTGAAGAGTGCTTCGTTCAAGCCTAATAGTTCACATTATTGTCTCTATCTTCTGCTGTAGGTGTAGACAAGTGATATCGACTAGAAGCTGCATTGCTGCAATTGGACATGTTTGAAATGGTATCTGTGCTCTCCATTCAAATCTCTACTTAGTCTTCTAATTTCAAGACCGTATTTTGTTCAAGCCTAATGGGGCCTACCATCGTCTTTATCTTTAGCTGTAGGCACAGAAAAGTGAACTCTATTGCTGCAGTTGGGCATGGTTCGAATTGTATCTATCGATGATAACGAAAGTGAAAGATTTTAAAATTTTGTATAAATCATAGAAGCTAAATCACTATTTTCGGTGGTTCATTTCAATTGAAATACTGTGTATACGCCTCTGACATTCTTTCTATAATACTTCTTTTGGGGCATACACATACATCACACGCAAGAATAATTTTGATATTATGCGGTTAGCTAAGAGGGTATATATATTTCCAAAACGACAACCACACCAAAATATGATGTTTCCATTGTTAAGTACAGCGATAAATCAGAATTTTGAAACATTTTCCGCACAGTTCTTGCAGAGAATTTCACCTCTTGTCATGTATATATTCCACGTCTGTATTTTATATACCAAAATTTGTATATCTCGGATTACAAAAAGATACTATCCGTATCTTCCACGCAAATCGTAATATTAATCCTTTTAACGCAGATATAGCATACATAAACGCAGAAAATTGAACATAAAATCTTGTTCCTAACATTTAAGCAGATTGCAAGCACTCCTTTTTATCATAAAGCATACCTTCAGTTATCTATGTGTACAACAGCATAATTAGACGTCATTCGAAAAGCACCGTCTTGAGAATTACTCCGCGGAGGAAACGCTTCCGGTTCTTTGAAAAAGGAGAATTCTCCAGGTAAGAGAAACGGGAAAGATTAATTGTTGCTTCGAGCAGGGGTTGTTTAAAATATTAAGACCCGCATGAATTTACCGCTCCTGTAATTTTATTTATCTTTTACTGGAAGGTAAAAAAAGGAGTTGTTGTGCTGTTAGATTTTTAATCAAGTTAAGTTAGAATTGTGTAAAGGAGGATTTTAAATTATAACATCAAAATTAGAGACGTCAGACAAACGTCAAATATGACAGACGTCAACGGTGATAAACGTCAACGGTGACAGACGTCAAATATCACTAACGTGACAGACGCATACATAGTATAGATTATTAAAACTCTCTCATCGGGAATTCGATTCGTTGAGGAGTATTGACTCCCATGCTTGTTCATCAGTGATGACACAGAGTTTCTCCTCTTGTTGCAGGGACAACGCCCGAAAAACGTCCATGTCAGATTAACATGACCGGTGAGCAGGGTTTCGTAAACAATACCAACATCGACGAAGAGATTCTATCGTTCAGCAAGCAACACAGTTTGCCGATAGATTGCACGTGGCATATTACGGTCAAGCCAGGCTGGAAGGTAAGAGAAACCGTAGGGGAATGATAACATCCTAGAATGGTTGATGAATTTCAGAGTGTGTTAAGCAAAATTAAATTTATTTGAGATGTTTTGAGTATATTTTATAAGTTCTTTGACAGACTTTTTTTTTCGGAAATGTCTAGATTTAAATGATTAATGAAAAATTACATAGATTCCAGAAATATAAAAAACTCCCGAAAGATCAGGGAGGTGTCGTTAGGAATCCAAAGAAGTCATAAAGTATCTGAAGATTAGCGAAGACAAAAACAAACATAATGACGCACATTGTTGTTCTGGGAACAACTGACCTCTTTTCTTGGAATAATCAGAACAAAATTGTTCTTCAGTTCATATTTGTTAGCCAATATTCACTTTTCCAAATGGAATTTGATAAATAACCTCCTTTGTTCCATCCATCCATTAATTTTTTTTGCCGGTGGGAAATCCTTGATGGACACCATGCGCTTAATATCTGTCGCATGGTAGTGTAGGACTCCTAGATGTGTAATCTTAGTGTCCTACCCACTAAAAACCACCCTGTATTCTCCAGGAACATTTCATGGAACCATCACAATGGATATTATTATTATTATTATTATTATTGGCATTTTTTGTCGTCCTAGCTTTCTACTACTTGCCTGTCTTATCGCCTCCCATCTTTTACAATAAAAAACTGTATGTTCCACAGTGTCTATGTCCTCACAGTATACACACTCATCTCCCAGTGTTTTGCGTATTCTTTTTGCATATGATCTGAACACTTCATGACCTGTCATAATTTGTGTAATATAGTAGTCTACGCGCTTATGTTTGCATTCGATCCATGTTCTTAGGTCGGGTATTAGCTCTTTAGTCCATTAGCTCGTTAGGCTATGGTCCTGCCATATTTCCTGCCAAATCTGTAAAATCCTGGTGTTTATGCTTTTGGTTGTTTCCTCCCCTTTTTGCTCATAAATGTTTTCTCTCCAGTGCCACGAGGTCTATAGACGGAATTGCCGTGATTACCTGAAGGGCTACAGTATCTTCAACGCACTCTCCCAAATTAGTGCCCCGTATAACAGTACCGAGTGAGCTACCGCAGCGAGCAGTGCTCTCTTGGAATTAGTTGGTCCTCCAATATTGAGCATGATCCTGGTGATTTTAGCCATCTTGTCCTCTGCCTTTTCAACTGCTTTTCTGAGATGTTCGCTGAAGCTGCCGGTAGTGTCAAAGTGAACCCCCAAGTATTGACTATTGTCGTTTGGAATTATGTTGACGTTATCTACCCTAAAGGTCAGGCCATCTCTTTTTCTTGTTTTGGTTATTATAAGAGCCTCCGTGTTGTCCGGTGCAAGCTGTAGCTCGTTATTCTTCATCCATGCACTTATTCTCTTGAGGTTTTCATTGGTGCTTCGAATCAGGTCTGCTTTGCTGCCTGTCGTTACTAACAGCGCCAAGTCATCAGCATATGCAATCGTATTGCCTCACCCCTGCAGCTCAATTTCCAGGACATCGTTATATAGGATGTTCCACAGTGTGGGTCCCAGGACAGAGCCTTATGGAACTCCTGCATAGATTTCTATCAGCTCCCTCTTCGTTACTTGAATGCTTCTATCTTTCAGGTAGTCGTCTATGATGTTGATCAAGTAGGAAGATACTTTTCTCTTTCCAGCTTCTCGAGGATTAAGTTCCAGCAAGCCGTATTGAACGCATTTTGAACATCAAGCGTTATTAAGACATTCCATCTCTTTTTGTTCTCCTACGATATCTTTTTGATCTGATCGTCCCTTCCTGAATCCAAATTGGTGTTTTGCTAGACCTCCTTTTTTTTCTACTTCGTCTTCCACTCTCCGCCGTATCACCGCTTCGTACAGCTTGCTTAAGGCGTTTGGTATGCAGATTGGTCTGCATGAGTTCGGCTGTCTTGATTTACTACTAATACTATTTGGCCACTTTCCATTCTCGTGGAAATTTTTGCGTTTTCAGGAGTTGGTGTAACACTTGCAATAGCCATTTTCCGTTTGTTTTCTGTGTTTCCTTTAAGGCTTTCATGGGAATTCCGTCTAGCCCCGGCGCTTTGCCTGTCTTCAAATTGCTGATAGCTTCTTTCAGTTCGATAGACGTGAAAGGCGGTACAGTGTCCGCCCTCGTTCTGCGGTTAGTCGTTTCCCTTTTATCCATACATTAATTGGGAAAGATGTTATTTCAAAATTTTTATCACCTTGTTGGCGCAAAGAGAAGCATGCAATAAGTCTAGATCTTCTCCATTTGGATACAGCTGAACCAATACTGTTGCTAAGTCGAATCTCAAATACATTTTTCTCTATCTTCCACTATTCCAGCTTATACATCGACTTTTTGAAGATATTGTCTTTGAATTTTGGACCTCCAGTGGGGATTTTCTTTGGTCCAATATCGTATAATCTGCTTCCTTACTTCTTCATTAAGGTGGAATGTAGCCTAATCTAAAAGAAAGGGATTTTAGAAGACAAATCCAGATTTTGATTCATAGTTCTCCTAATCATCTCAACCTCCTAACATTCCTTATATTCGAAAATTCCTCCAAAAGTCTTCTAACTTGCTGATTGTTTCTTCAGATTTGTGATAGACAGGATACATATTATTAAAGAAAATACACACTTCCTATTGCGATAGGTATTTCTCACCAAAGCTCGACGTAATGAAAAC